>JAUZSU010152940.1:0-14421 GCA_034780255.1 Parotocinclus maculicauda
CTTTTCGGATTTCCTGACCTTTGATAAAAGCATAAATTCTCCCGGGGATCCCAAAAATCCTCCCATAAATCGCTGATTTGCTTTGCAGTGGCTAAGTGGCGACTTGTGGCTTCTTTTTCTTATTCGCTCTCACGTTCTGTGGTTTGATTAAGCGGAATTTAGGTTCAAATAAACGAATAACATTACACGTATTTAATAGGATTTGTTTTGGTACTTTAGGATTTGTTCCGAATAAGCGGCTGGTCCCATTAACCGGTGGTCCAATTAACCGGATTTGACTGTATTTGCCTGCAACATAATGTCAAAGGGCATAGAGAACTATATTGCTTGATTGTGAAGCTTTAGATTGTGAAGCTTTAGATCAGATCTGACAGTTGCCATTATATTCTTCCACACAACAGAAATGAATAACTGAAACTTGATCTCCATCTAACTGATTTCTGGTTGGGCTGAGATGTGTTTGATCAAAAGTTCAACTCCATGTAAAAGTGCATGTGGTCCTTCAACCCTATTGTTTTCATAAACAGCCAGACTGAGGTATTGACAGCTCCTGAAAATGGGGTTCTCAAGTGTCTGGTTTTGAGCTCCAAATGTGTCATTTTAAATGCATTCCATTTGCTGAAGTAGATGTAACACCCAATGCTGTCATTGCACCTTTCTCTCTTAGCCACATATTCACACAGAAAAACACAAAGGGTCACCATGCACGAGTGTGCATGTCACACCATGTGGGTTGGCAGCTATAAGTGTCAAAGAGTTTATAGTATACTCAATAGCAACACAAATAAATACACCATCATTGGTACTGTTATTTCTTTTGAACATACTATGCTAGAATGCAGGTTGGTGCACATATCATTGCAGGTTTCAGAATAAAATGCAAGTGAGATATGACAATGTCAGGGCTGGGTGACTGCTAAGGGCTGATTATCCTGCAGGTAAAAGTTAGGCCAGACATATACTGCATGTACCATGTCAGTACCATGTCAGTAATAATAAAAGCATGCACTGGTTTATCAGAAATTTGTCCAGTTATAAGATAATAAATCATAAGAATTAATATTGATTGAGCTGATGCCCTTTCTCTTCTATTTGAAATTCTAGAACATACGCAAAACGTCCTCTACTCCATATAGTATAATCAGAGATCTATTTTTAACCCGCCGAGTGCTCCACTCTCTACCTTCTCCCTGTCACTCTCCCTCCCTTTTTGTGTCTGTCTCACTCGCTCTTTTTTCAGTCTGAACAATGTGTTTCGCGTTGAGCTGCGCTGTTCAGGCTGGTGTCAAGAGGTCCCTTCATTCGCCCCATTTTCTTTAGGCAGGTGCCAGTTGCCTTTCCAAATAACAAATTTCCAACAGTTCATGAATGGAGAGTTTGTGGCAATGAGATGTAATGGGTTGGAGTCTAAGGCTCTTAGCCATCATCACCTCATCACTGCATGTGTCACTGTGGACTGACAGGTTCTACATTACTGCAGCTCAGGATTATTATACATTGTGACTGAATGTGCAAGGTGACTGCAGTTTCCTAAGGATTAGTTACCGACAATGAAAAATGTAAGACTGTCCTGGCCTGATGTCAAAATCAGTAACATACATAGAAAGCAAAACAAACTTTGACGGAATTGTGTATATCTTTACGTGGACTACATACCCTCATAATAATCAAAGGTAATAGGTGAATATACACCTTTCACTTTATACAGTTGTGTGAACAAGACAAATGAAAATTAGTGAGACCATTCAGTCCCATATGCAATTACTTCCATTCACACACACACCATACTTACTACTAAAATAAATTATTGTGGAAAATATTTCTAAGTTTGTGGCATTTGTTTTCCTCTGTTTATTTTACTGGCAACATTTGTCATTTTCTCCTCTGCGTGTTGAACACTGGGAATCAGAGGACACTGAGGCTAATGAATTTATAATGAGTTGTCCCTCCCCTTTCCCCTTCTCCACCTTGCATAGTGCTCTGGGATTTCTCCCTCATGAATAATAAATTTTATGTCATCTCCAATATTGTGCCAGCAATACTGTGCCAGCTTACTTTGTGAATATGTGAGTGTTAGTCCAAATGTGAGTGAGGATGAGTGTGAGTATGTGTGTGTGTATGTATATAGGGCAGAATGACCCTTCACTAAATAGATATCTCAATGTCACTTGGTTCACTTTTTACTATATTATTATATGCTGTAATTAGAACTTTATAAAGGTATTGTGGGAGTGCGAACTAGAGCTGGAATAAATGTAACAGACAGTAATATCAATTTCATATAATGTTACACATTTATGTTGGGTATTTATAACATTGATAGCATAATGCACTACGTCAGCCACATCTCCCTGAAAGAAACAGGGAACTCAAATATTTAGAGAAATGTCATTCCCTGGAGTTTTTTTTTTTATTAATAATAATATTACAATGAAAAATCTGAATATTGTCAAAAGCATACTATAATTTTGTAACACTTTTAAATCCTAATACATATCTGTATTGTTACTGTACAAGCCTGAAGAGTGTAATTTGGAGCAAGCCTGTAGATGTCTCAAGGTTTCAGTATAGAGTACAAAGTCAGTATAGAGTATATAAAACACTATAAGGTACAGATAGCTAATCTAAAAAATGAATGGATTTACAAAATAATAAAAACGAAATTATAATTATATTTGTAATTTCCATAAAACAGATATTAGAAATAAATTGTCTGGTGTTGGCAGCAATGTTGGACAGAATACTCATTGCATTCAAGGCTAAAAGGATAAATAATGATTGCACTTAAAGTAGGGAAGTTAACAGATAAGAGTGAGATATTTTGCTGACATATTGCAGTGTAATAATTACAGTTTAAATGTGTTATTGCAATTTAAAGGGTATTGGTATAACAAAATGGAAATCAGTTACATTATTGAGGAATAGTGCGGTCAATGCGCAGTAGAATGACTTGAACAAAAGGTGTGTAAAGGAGGTACAAAACATAGCTGAGTTCTAGTTAAGTGGTGTTGCTGCTAAGATACTGTACATGTAATGCGTGATCAGCAGTGTGACAGCACAGCTGAACATCAAGGCATTACAGATAGCATGGCATTAGTATAAACTGCGTGCTTTTTGCTATAGCTTAAAGTCAATTCAGTGCCAAGAGCAGAGAATGATCGTTTATCTATGTAATTGTTTGTAATGCAAACATTTTCAGCAGCAGGAGAGCCGAGATCTCACAATGGGAAGCGTAAGCATTTTACAGACTTTTCAGTTTCTGGGCATAAACTTCAGCTCTCATTCAACGAGACCAGTGATCGTGGTAAGGTCTAGGTAGAATTCCCCTCTTTGGGGCATGCCATCGAGTGGTCTTTTAGCAGAGATAAAAAATATGTTACAGTGCCTTGAGAAATTTAATTTGGTTAAATTCTCAGTATAAATTATGTTTGTGTGGATGTTCTTCTACGTCTGTGAGTTTGTCACAATCCCCTCCAGTTTTCTTTTGTGTGTTCACTGAAAACTGCCAGTTACAATTGTAACTCTTTCATCTAAGAAAGAGAAACAATTATTAAGTAAAATTCTCAGATGGGAACAATAATTGATAAGTTTGTATACAGAAAGAAAGCTATCCAATGCGGGTCACAGACAGGGAGACGTCATTCATTGATACATTGACCAACAGATTTACAGCCTTAAATTAAAGTTGATGGTGTGATTTCATTCATTCCTTCACTTTCCTATGCGCCTGAACAGGGTCGTGGCAAAACCGGTGCCTAGCCAGAGGCATAAGTCAAGAACAACCATACACAGCACACCAATCTATCACAGAGCACATACACTTACACACACACATTAGGGACACTTTAGTGTACTCAGTTAACCTAAATCATGTTTAAAACACCATAGCCCTAAATTGCCCGCAACACAATGTTTGTGCTGGAATTGCATTCCCTGAAATGGAGGAATGCATGTATGTTAGGTAGACAAAACATGAACTATCTTGGGTTCATAGTTTCTGCAATTAAATAAAAGTCAAGGTAAATATAATACACACCGTCCTTTTTTTATTTGCATTTTCCATACTGTCCCAAGTTTTTATGATTTGGGCTTGTACCAGTTGGTGTTTTCTTTCTCACATCTTGTATATGATGCTGTGGTTTACCTAAATGGATCTGGCTGTTGCAAACATTGTTCTTTGAAATGGGTTTTATTTACTGTCTCAGGCAAATGGATTGCTGTGGCACAGAGAGTTACCATAAACATGAGATTTGGTATCCAAAAGGAAATGTTGGCATGCTGAAAGTTTCACAAGGGGTCGAAAACAGCCTTTTAGTGTGCCTGTACCATACACACTTTTGCTGCATGTAGACAACTTGACTTTATTCATTTTAGTACACAGGTCAAGGACCTGACCCTTTAAACTGCATCAAACTGAAGAAAATAAATTACACTATTTTGCAAAGTAGTGTGCAAGGTGGTCAGTTACCTCAATAAAAAAACTCCCTGTACTGTATAAAAAAGGAAGAAACATTTGGAGGACCAAGACTCAAAAGGGGACCCATCCTCCTTGGGTGGAGGCACTGTCCCCACTCCATCCGTTCAAGTTTTTCAAAGTGTGTGTACAATATGTATTGGTTTGGCATTGTTTCCATTTATTTTTGCATCTTTTCACATTTCTTCGGGTCAGTCATCACAAAGGCCAGAAAGGCCAGCTTTGTAGGTGGACTATCCACCTGACGTTGTAACAGTGACACCTGCTGACCCTTTGATAGACCAGAGAGAGTTTACACCTAGACCCTTTCCTCTCTGAGGTAGTTGCCGTACCCCCGCAACCCTGGCCAAAAAGTGGGGACAGAACATGAAAAATAAATTAATGAATGTATCACAATAGTTCTGATGATTTTAATGATCCTAAATAGGCCAAGAGAGACTTTAGTTGCTGTTGTGATCCTGCTCTTAACAATGTGTGCATTTTCTGAGAGCATCTACTTGAAATAAAGAGCCCCATCCTCCAACAGGTGCACACTGTTTCACATGCCAGTCAGACATGGGTGAAAACACTGGAGAGCCCATAAGAGAGTAAGAATTAACTAACAAGGACAGGAAATGAACTGTTGAGAAAGGAGATGCATGATAATGGGATTGAGTAATTGAATGAGTGAGTGGTAACTGAAGCACTCTGTGACTCTGTCCTGATATAGAGCCAGACAATGTAGCTTTAATTTC
The DNA here is from genome assembly GCA_034780255.1 of Parotocinclus maculicauda. Classification (NCBI taxonomy): domain Eukaryota; kingdom Metazoa; phylum Chordata; class Actinopteri; order Siluriformes; family Loricariidae; genus Parotocinclus; species Parotocinclus maculicauda. The sequence goes on from JAUZSU010152940.1 coordinate 5,209, forward strand.
AGTGATGACTTGAGAACCATTAAGGGTTACAGAGCATAGAGGTAGATGGGGTATCAATCAGTATATTTAATTAACCCACCTTGCTTATTTTAATTAAGTCTGGTCCAGGTTCACTTAGTTTAAACTGGATTTTTTACCTCTCGCCCCGGAGCGTTCGGCCGTCCTCGCCGGTCGCCATTACAGAGCTATCGGTGAGGCGGCTTATATCCAGTATCCAAATTATGACTTGATTTCGAACAGCTGCTTCTCCTGCTATTTAGGTGTGGGTTTTAGCTCTGTTTGGGGTCAGGCCATCTCCATTCGGTACGTGCGCCCGACCACCGACGCGCTCGCGCCATTACGCACACCTTTAGGGTGCGTTCCAGGGGTTTTAAGTGCCAATTGACACGTACGGGGGGAATACCCCGAGGTATTTAATATTTTTAGGGGCACTTTGAGGGTCTCCCGTCCCGTACTCCTGCGCTCCTCGCATGCCTGAGTTTGCGCTCCTTCATCGTCGGCACCCAACGAGCCTCACTCCAGCCAGCTGCTCATCCTAAATGGGATGCGCCCCGGCTTTGCTTACTCGCGCCACATAGGCGCCCGAGCTCACGCTCGCCCCCTGGCGCTTCGGCGCCTTTTGTGCTCTTTTGAGCCTCACTCTAGTCGGCTGCCCTCTCGAAATGAGACACGCCCCGGCTAAAGTGGTCACCCGGCTGCGCATTTGAATTATATGTGCCCCGGCATGGCTTTCCCGTGCTACATGCACGTCCGAACTCACCTTCGCCCTCTGATTTCGTCTATCCCGCATCCTTGGGTCCTACCAAAAACCACATCTCGTAATATTTCAAACAGGTATTTTCTATAGGCTCTGTAAATTTCCAAAAAGTTTTTTTTTAATGATAAAAGACAACTCCCAGATATCAGAGTATGCAGTTTATATGAACACTTGAATAATCAGATAGGTGCCGTAGCCCAGCAATGATCTGATTAGTGGCCACTCAAAGTTCCAACAGCAGCTATTACACACACTACATCTACATATCTGCATACACACAACCAGCTCATCATCTCTACCACAACCTCCTCATACCCATGTATAGCGATGATTCAGATGGAGTACCTCTCAACAGCACAGGTCTCTGATACACGCATCCAGTCTGATTACATAACAATCTTGATATAAATGCAGGGCTAAAATAAGACAGGCGGAAATATACTCTGAAAGCCTGTGCAAATGTGCGTTGTTTAACAAACGTGTAACTATCAAACAGGTTGTTGACGGGACATTACCATAGTCATAGTGTTTTTATGCTATAGGTAAATGTGACAGAGATGCCAACAAAAACACATTTAGTAACCATCCGGTCTCCTTTTACAGTCCAAAGACATGTATTAGTTTAACTGGTTACTCTAAATTGGCCTGTGTTAATATATATAAAACTTTGTGTATCGATGTAATGGCTGAAATGGCCATAGATGGCAACATTAAATAAACCAAATCAACAAAAACACTCTCTTCAGAAAATACCCAACACTGTTTTTTCAGTTACGAGCACACATTATATTTGTGTTCTACAGTGTGTTTGATAAATTGCATGATGAAATGTAAGTAAAAATAAACATACCTCGTTGGCTTCACACAACCAAGAAGGAATGAGTCCAGAACAGACAAAGCAATATAATCTTTTAAAGGTAAATACAGGTTGGTGATACTAGTAAAAAGTCTCATCTGTCAAATTACTGGCACTTTTAGGAATATGTTATATAGGTGTGGATCTTGTAGTGTTAAGCAGAGTACAAATTATCTATTGCACATCTCTCTGTCCATGTCCTAAAAGTGTCCATGAACAACACAGACTAACAGTTCTTACTTATGCACGTAGATAACACAAAGAAAATCAATCACGAAAATAAATTACATTAAAATTATTTAAACAAAAATTCATGACAGTAAAAACACACTAAACCTTTTTTAATTTGACTGACTGTTTACACCATAATGTCTGGGCTTCGAAAGTCAGATTTTTATTTCCTATTTTAATTTGTTACAATTGTTAAGATCTTGGTCATTAAAGTAAATGGACATTGATTGGGTGGTTGTTAAATGAAGCATACCTGTACTAGCTTTGATGGAAGCACATAAAGAAGACAGCCTGAATACTTTACATCCATTGATCTATCCATTCAGTCCACAAGAACAAAGCGGCCTAATAATATGATGTGTGAGTTTTTTGTCGCGTGTTAAACCATGGGGTATTTAATATGCCAACTTCATTCATTTCTTTTCTTTTCTGCTTAATGCTGGTATGGGTATCTGGTGCCTAGTTTTCAGTACAGAGCTCAAGACAGGAACAACCCAAGATGCCAATCCACTCACACACTAAGGGCACCTAAGAAACACCAGTGAATCAAACACACATCTTTGGGCTTTGGGAGAAAACTGGAGTACCCAGAGTAAACCTGCACGGACATGGCAGCATTACCCAGAATTGAACCCACTGGACCACCGTTCTAATTATTTAATACAATTTGCAACTACTGTTAGCTTTCACTGTTATCTGCTAAAAAAGTCTCTCAAATATCATCCAATGAAGAGCAGGCTACTATTTAAACTTATCACTTCAGATAAAAATGCAGCACAAAATAAGGAGATGTCACATGTTTTATAGGAGACACTTTAGAATACGTTCCTCTACGAGTGTTGATCAGAACGTTATATTGTGCTATCTAACTGTCCTGATCCCCCATATAAGATTTATTAATTCGTACTTATTAGGGGTGGGAACCTCTAGGCACCTCACGATTCGATTCGACTACAATTCAGAGGGCAACGATTATCGATGCATCTCGATTTGTTTTTTTTTTTTCAGTTTTTTTTCTTTACCATATGACTACCTAAAAAAAATCCAGGATGAATTTAATTCCAATATTTTTTATTAACAAAACAAATGGAAGCAATTTAGCATATATAAAAAACATATAAATAAATAAATAAATATCTGCCCTTTTATATAAATAAATAAATGAGGTCAACATTTCTAAGCAAAGAATCAAAATCCTGAGGATCAAACAAATAGATTAAATGACGTAGAACACAAATTCAGCTTTGCAGAGTAAAAAAGCTAATTATTATCTGCAGAAAGAAGAGTCAAAATGCTGAATTACTTCTTAGAAATAACAGCACTAAACATAGAACACAGGACAATGAAATAATACCAACGAGGGACAGAGCAAATGAGCTCGTCACACATACGGACTGCTCAGACGGTCAAACCCAGCCTATCACACTCTCCTCATCACCGTCCTTCTCAACACAAACACCTGTTTTTTTATTAGTTGTCTCCTGCGCCTTAGTTCTCTGTTAAGTCTGGTGGCTCTCATCTCGTTTCTAAGCGCTTTATACTGTATACGGTTTATCGCTGACTTACCGTGCTTCCGGTTTGTCTCGCCCTTATTGGATTACATCTGCCGATCACTTGCCTTTTGTGTTTGACCCTGGACTGTTTGTTGACACTGATTCTGCCTGTCGATTACTCCTATAAATGCCAGTTTTGTCTCTGTACGCTGCATCTGGTTCCGCCATTTATCCGCTCGCGTTACAGAGTTCAGTTAGTGAGTGCTAATGTTTAAGTTCTTCTTTAAGAAGTTGGTCTATATGTTCAGAGGCAATTGTGCTTCATTATTGACATTTGGTAATTGATTCAGAATCGTTAACATCTGAAAATCTAAAAATCAAATTTACCCCCCACCCTTAGTACTTTTTAACCACGCAGAGCGAACTCAAGCCTATTCGAGAAACCCTAGGTGCAAAGCAGGAATACACCATGGACAGGGCACCAATCAATAACATGGCATTACGCAATCGCTCATTCACTCACAGCGAGAGACAATTTAAAGAAGACAATCCACCTACACTGCTTCATCTGGAGCCACCTGCACTACCAGCTGGAATGAATCATCTCACCTGAGCACCCACTCTTCTAGATCAGTCACAGAATCTATAAAACTCTCACAAACTCTCACCTGTTTAAAGCTATCCTTTACAGCATACTGCCCCAAACACATTCTATGTCATTTTGTTTTCCTTTCTATTTATCTAGGCAATCTCTCTACAAATTGAATCCTGTTTTATGAGAGGACATGTTGCCCATTTAAACCTCAAGGTTTCTCCTTATGCATCCTTTCCTTGCTCCGGTCTCATCTGGCATGCTTCTTTGGTGTCTGCATTCACTTGCTGTAAAGCTGTTTTGTTTATATTATTTATAATTATTAATTATATAGTGCTATTTAAATCAAATTTCGTTGAATGTCACAGCTCAGTGGTTACGAGGTACCTCCACTATCTGTTATAAAATTCCTGACAGCTGATGATACCCACTGTAAGCACTGTAGAGAAGATTGTTACAATCTGGACAGTGGTGCCCCATTAGTGAAGTCTCTTCAAACATGATCAAAGGATAGAAAATTAAATACCTGAGGCTGATTAATAACAGGCGTATAATCTGTGTGCAAATACTCCGTAGAATCAGAGATGTCACTGAAGTGATACATCACTTTCAATGACAATACTTTAGTTTGACGGAGGCCAAAAACGCATCGGTAGGTCAACCAGGAGATGCAGAGACTCAATGAGTGATTTACGATTCCAACAATTTTATTGTGAGTAGAATGTATTATACACATAGGAGTTAAATATATACTGTATTACATTTACATTTCCAGCATTTAGCAGATGCCCTTATCCAGAGCGACTTACAGCTGATTCAATCTTACAATACAAGCAATTGTTGGTTAAGGGTCTTGCTCAAGGACCCAACTGTGGCAGCTTGGCAGAGGCAGGATTTGAACCCTGGACCTTCTGGTCCAGAGTCCAGTACCTTAATCGCTAGACTACCACAGTCACGTATACATCATAATATTAAAAATGCTGGAAACAAAAAAAATCTAAAGCATGCTTAAAATACTTACATTACACTACAGTTAAATAAAACCTATAAAACAAAGCTTAACTTATAATAAAAAAATCCCATGTAATTAACTGAACCATGTATTAAAAGTGAAAAACAAAACCAAACGACTATTGTGTGACCGCAGCATTTTCTCACTACATTTCTGAGTGCATCAGTGCCACCACATGACATTTTACGTCACACACTGCCGAGCTCATCGTCACAGTGAAGCACAGTATTGTTGCCCAGGAAAATCCAAAACTCAATAGTACAGTTTCTGGTGCATGTGTATTATTGTTCTTTATCAGCTTCCCATCATAAAGCTGAAGTATTTACATTGGGCCATCCTAAAATGACCTGTATGGGTAGTGAGGGGACAAACAAAGGATTACTACTTATAGTTGGACAGGCGTATACACTAACTGGCACCAAAGTCTGGGGTCATGTCTTGGCCTTTGGCCGAAAGTGTCTGGTGGGCATTCCAGTTGGGCTGGGCTGAGCTTTTGGTCCTCTTGAGTTTTGTATGTCCTTGCTAATGTCTTATATGAGCCTTGCTTTCTTACCTTCTGCTTCTGAGACAATGGGACATTGTAAAATGCTTTATAGAAATAAATCTGACGACTTGATTAGAGGTATTATTATCACACTACTGATAAACAGTGAATATTTACTTAACATATATTCTCAGATACAATCAATCGTGTTTACATTGTGTCAAGGCACCTTTGGTACTCGTTCCTGCAGTAGTGGGAAAACTGTATCAGACCACAGCACAACTCTGTTAGTCGTATCTCTGGGGCATTTAAGTGCTGTCATAAGGCAGCATAATAAATACTACCATTAATAATTCATACAAATGTCTGTCACATCCCAAAAGAGTCTTTTTTAGTTTAGAGAATAACTGCTATAAAAGCACCAACACCTCATGATACCTATTGGAATTACAAAACTGGGGACGTGTGGGTGTTGCCATCATTAAGCTTAAGTGATATAATTAATCCAAAGTCCAAAAAAAAGTCCAAAGACCCACAACACCTTGTATTGCGTATTGTGCAAGTGGAAGCTTAATATTCATGGAACCATATGCCCCAAAGTGACCTACCAAAATATACTAAGCACTTCTGGGACACAATTAACAATTAATATGAAAGACCAAAGGAAATGCACTGGAGCAGCTGGTACTGGTTCACATAGTAAAACAGTTTGTGCAACAGGAGTCCTAAAATTTCAATTTACTAGACGAATTTATAGTTAAATGTAATCTATTGTTCTACTAGTCCTGATTCTGGCTTTCAATCCTGAAAAACGCGGAATATCCAAATAATATCTAAAGAAATTGATTTTTCGGTTTGAAACCCAAATAACCATAACTACAGAAAACCCAAAACACCAGAAAGCACTATTTTGTGCGTTAATGACTTAAGAATAAAGAAAGGATGCTAGTGATTAGTGAGGCAGGTGTATTGTTGTTTCGTTTCTCTGACCTGTGTGAGGGATCCGTGCTGGTCGAACATGTCCATCTGGATCTCCTGTGTCGAGGTGGAAGGCGTCCTGGACATCCCTTTCTGTACCATTGATTTCAGCTTCAAGCTCGGTTTTCTAAGCTTTCATTTACACCGTGCTTCTATTTTATTCCTGGTCAAAGCATTTCGTTTGTTTCTTTATTATTATTTTTCTTTCTTTAGGTAGCTGGAGCGATCGCACCGCATCTCATCCGCACGGTCTCTTACGATCTGCGCTCAATCTCCAGCTTCTACGAGCACTTACCACGCCCCGCGCCTTTGTCCTGTCACTCAACCACAAGTCTTCCTCTGATTGGTGGATCTATCGGCCAAGGTGGAGACGCGATGCTGCGTCAGCCATCACAAAGAGCATCACTAACTAGAAGTACAGAGCTTAATTTGTAGATGATGCCCCAGAGCTTGTACTAACAACAACAACAACGCGGAGGTCTTTGGTAATCTATCTGTCTACACTCCCCGATCACTTTATTAGAAAAAGAAGAGAGAAAGCTTTATTGTCATTGTACATGATACAACGAAATTCTGAGTGGTACCTCTGACAAGAAATAGTGCAAGACAACATAAGTACGTAAACATTCAAGGTTTAAGGGCACATAAAGGTAATATAATATAGAATGTAATATAAAAACAGTACAAGTGTATTGCACAACAGAGCAGCACCTGTTGTTATGTAAAATTATAGTACCATTTTAATAATTATATAGTGATATATTGTATACTGTATGAATATGTTAAAAGTAGCAGCAGTTTATTGTGATAATCAAAATAACGATTGGTGATGCAAAGTTGCAAGAGAGAAATAAGTAGTGCAGTATATGCTGAATAAGTTCGTCAGGGTGTGTTTATGCAGGAGGAGAGTTGGATAAAAGAAACGGCTCCTCAGCCTGCTAGTTCGAGTTTTTAATTGTCCTGTATCTCCGTCTTGAAGGCAGAGGAACAACAAGATGGTATCCTGGGTGGGTGGGACCTTCAGCAATGTTGCTGGCTTTCTTCTGAAGGCGGTCAGCATACACAGAGTCAAGATCTGGCAGTGGTACACCTTGTCTCTACACTCATTGTTTATTTGAGGAAGTATCAAGTATTTGATGTTTTTAAAGTACAGTCTGTAGTCCATTTTTCCCTTCATAATTTTGGCCAGGACCATTACAGATCAAGTACTGTTCGGGTGGCGGATTATTCTCAGCACTGCAGTGACAATGATGTGGTGGTAGTGTGTTGTTGTGGCATGAGTGGATCAGCCAGCACAGTGCTGCTGGAGTTTTGAAACACCCGTGTTGCCGCTGGCTTAATAAATGTCCAAATCTCCACTGAAAGATACATAAAGTGTTGTGATTGTAATATAAAACTCAAACATTATATAACAATAAAAGTTTTTGCGACGCCATTTTAAAACGTCTTTTAGAAGTCTTATACTGATGTTCAAATTATGTCAACAACATAATTTTAAAAGAATGTAAAGTTGATGGAGTCCAGAATCAAATTTTTTTAACGTCTTTTTAAAACATATGCGAACCCCAATACAATAAACAATAACATATAAATAAGATGAAATAAAAAAAAAAACGTTCAGAGAGTGAACCTATTTTGTACGTCCACCTCATGTTCAAGAGTGGTTCTGGACTGACCGACGTGATACGGACAGGATTTGGACGAACTTTTGACGTCGTGTGTTTTGCTGAAAATTAAGGTAGCGAGGACAGGAAAGACAATCCTTACATGTCAAACTTGTCAAATTTTCCCATCATTCTGAGGATATTTGGTCCTCAAAATCATACACACAAACCAACTCATTATACTGCAACCTCTTATTAAGTTATATACTGTAGCTTACTTTGACACGGCAAGGTAACATTGCTTGCACTGATCTCATGCACTATGTCACGTCAGTCTTCACAAATGTGTTCACTAAGTGGCGAAGCGAGGAGGGTAAAAAACGGCGATCAGCTTTGAAAGGGGAATTTTTCAGCAGGGACCATAATAGAGCCATAACAAGTGGACTCCTGCATGACTCTTGCCCCCCAAAATCACATGATACAAAAATAAAGAAGACTGAAGGCCCAACATATGCTTAATACACTCACATAGCAATCTTGAGAGCCCCAGCTTCAACATAAGAATTTCAGTCAATTAATATTTTGGGCAGCAAATGGGTTTATTTATTTATTATATCCATAACATCATGCACTTCACATGACACCTGGATTCACAAATGAGTTCAGCCTAAGTTGCTCGAAACTGGGTGGGGAACAACCCCAAGAACAACATAATGGCAACCGATATTGAAGATTGACCACCGTGTAGTATGCCAGTATGCACTCCATGGCACAGCATCAGAAATGCATTAGTAGCTGGTGCGGTAACATGACTTACCTGAGCACCCTCAGGAAATAAATTCGCTGCTGTGCCTTACCTACCAGGAAAATTGTGTTGATAGACCAGGAGTGGCCATGGGAGTTGTGGAAAGTCAGAGACTGGAGCAAAATGATCACCAGTAGACTTTCTAAAGTTTATGTTAAGCTATTCGGTTATACTGATGTTGGGGGTCAGTTGTTCCTCTTTGTTAGTGGTCTCTTCATTGCCTGTGATCAGTTCGATCACTGTTGTTTCGCATAAAGATATGAGCTCGAGGCATTTACAGGTACAGTCGATTCCGGGTAATCGGACCACATCGGGACGTGATGGTTTTGGTCCTTTGGTCCTAATAACCGGCTGGTCCGATTAAAAAAACATGCCCTATGTTACAAGACAGGACGTGCTAT
>JAUZSU010152951.1:0-14418 GCA_034780255.1 Parotocinclus maculicauda
AGTGGGTAACACGTCCAGGCTGCATGTGGATGAACTCAGACTGGAGATGATCTCTTCAATAGTTTTGTTAGTGACAGGTGTGAAATGCGTTAGCTCTATGTGTCTCCTAGGTGGCTGCAGAGACGTCGCCTGTGTTGTGCTGTTTATTGCATGTTTAATAGTCTGAACCTTGTCATTAAAGAATTTTGCAAACTCATTGCACTTAGATGTTGAAATGAGTTCAGATGGCACTGCGACTGAAGGGTTTGTTAACCTGTTTACTGTAGCAAACAGAACACGTGAGTTGTTATTGCAGTTTGTTATTATGTCAGAAAAATATTTCTCACTTGTTACACGTAAGATTTGATTGAACACATGCAACATTTCTTTGTATATCTCATAATGAACCTGGAGCTTTGACTGCCGCCATTTCCGTTCGGCCCTCCGGCACTCCCTTTTCTGTGCCCTAACCGAGTCATACTAATAGAAGTATTATTAAATAAATAATCGTAAGAATAATCTTTACCTTCATGCTTAATGGTGCTTAAGACATCATTACTAAAGACCAAGCATATTACACCCTATAAATATCACTTGCCTCATTAGATTGTAATTTTATTGCACAGTTTTCTGCATTATCTGGATGGTCTACTCAAATAATAAGACACATTTGCACCGGAAGAACGATTTCCTAGGTAATATAATGTGGTCCCTTTTTCACGCGTGCACATTGCAGGAGCTGGGAACTATTGTAGCTCTAAGAACTCAATGTACAGGGACTTTTTCTTCACTTAATTCAGAGTAAGTGCATATCTTAGCACATAGGAACCCTGAATGACATAAGTACGCTTTTCACAAAACTTTTTTATTTCATTTTGATTGGTCCAGTTGCAAGTGCCTATGTTAAGGGCAACCCCATTTTTAAATATACATGTACAATGGTAGCCATATAAACAACAGATCTTCACACTAAAAACAAAAGCAAAACAGAGGTGATACAACACAATTTTGAGTATTCTACATAAAGTTTGAGGAGGTTACATAACATCATCATCAAACAGCATTTATATTGGCTGTTCGAGGGCAAACCCTGGAAGGGTCTAAAGTCCCTGGAATGAGTGTAGTTCTCAGAGGAGGTCCACGTGGAGTTGTTTCTCCCAACTTATTTCCTAGTCTGTTTAGTGAAAAAACATGGTACAGACTTGCGCACCATGTAGAACAAATCTGTAGACAAACAACTTTTTCAGCACTTCTATTGATGTAGGATGTGGTACTGGACTATTGACTGACATCAGTCAAGATACTGCACAAGCTATCACATTTGCTTGCATTGGATTTGTCAGATCGTATTAGTTGTAAATCGGATCGGAACCAGTCTGTATATTAGTTTATGCTAAATGCTGTAAAGGCAAATGTTTCAAACTTTACTTTCTGACAATGAGTGGAGCCTTTAGAGAACATAAAAGTGTCATTTATACATAGGCTCACCAGAGGCTTTAACACCTCATTACCTGCCCAGTCATACAGTCATCCAGTTAGCCATTATGAGATAATGTGATCTGAGAGACTTAGAGCATGAGATAGTTGTTTTTGCCAGATGGCATGATTGAAGTCCTTCAGAAACTGCTGAATATCCTGGAATTTCCTTGCAAAGTGCTTGTCTTGAGTTGTATCTGTAATGGATTTTTGTCATCCAGCAAGTTTCAGTTCTGTGGCTGGAAAAGCCTTGGCGAGGCGAAAGAGGTGAGATGAGAATGACCAGGCTTGTTTATGCTGACACAATGGCAATAACAGTGATCAGAAAGGTGTTTAGAAATGTACAACGCACAAACATTGAGGGGAATTGGCTACAGTAGAAAAACTGTAGAAAACCACTGGTTCTGCACCTGATGCAATTGCAGATTTACATTTACATTTCTGTCATTTAGCAGACGCCCTTATCCGAAGCAACTTACAGCTTATACAGTCTTACAATCCAAGCAATTGTGGGTTAAGGGCCTTGCTCAGGGACCCAACTGTGACAGCATGGCAAATGTGGGATTTGAACCCCAAACCATCAGGTCCAGAGTCCAGTACCTTAAATGCTAGGCTACCACAGTCCCAGCAGGTTGGAAAGACACTGTAAAGTCTGTAAAATTTTGATTGCTGCTACGACAGGGTCATAATTTGGTGCAAAATGCATGAACCCAATGGATCAACAGTGTCATTATGGGGACACATTATGCCTCTTACTACCATTCGAAGCATCATTTGAATGCCTAACCTAAATATTATTTTAGGCATTATTTACCATCTTTTATCACCCTGACTACTTTCTGGATCAAATCCCACTCTGTGAATCCAAGTCATACACACATACATTCGAGCACACTGTCTCCTCCTCTCTCATAGTTAAATGTCTCTTATGCATCTCTGATAGCTCAATGGGTTGATCCAGCACCCTTTGAGGCCAGGGTTTAATGCCAGTGGGGTTGCAACATAAAGGTCCACTGGGGGTGTATTCCTAGTGCCGGTTCCAAGCCTGGATAAATGAGAAACGTTCCATCAGGAACGACATCCGGCCTAAAACCTGTGCCAAGTCTAATCTGTGGTGTGCTACTGTGGCAACCCATAAAGGGAGCGCTTTGTTGACTACTTAGTACAAAGAGTACTTTGTGGCTTGAAGGTAAAAGCTGTGCAGCTGGAAATGGCAGTTCGTGAGGACCTGGGTTTTTCTATCCCAGACTAAAATCAGCCATGTGGTGTGATCAAGAAAAGAAAGATTCATAATGGGCAGCAGCAGCTTTATAGGTATGTTTTGGTGGCAGATGATCAGGTCTCCAGAGACAACAGCATCAACAGAAAGCACAAACTGCATAAAAGAAAGGCCTGACAATCTGCTTCTTGATCCAGCCATGAAAGCTCTATGGTTAGTTAAAGCGGATGCTGTGATTCGACACCACCTCGAGGGCACAGCCATCCCAAGATATTATATTGCAGTCTATCAAATGCTGGGGAGATCCAGCGTGAAAAATGCATGCAGCTTTGCAGACAATCACTGTCAGTTTAGCTTTTTATTACCTTTTTATTGAAATTTATATCATATCCATTAGCTTACCATTACAAGGGAGTCAAAAGGGAAACCTTCAGTAGCAATTAAATAACTCCTGGCTTTTTCCATTTACTCCATGTAACATCTGTCATATTTATAAATAATAAATATCCACGACCTTGTTCATCACAACTTATTATCGATTCTAAATGTAATAAGCCATTGAGAGAATGGTTTATGCCGAGAAGAATGGAAATAGTTGGCACGGTGCTGTTTAATACTGTGTGTTGTGCATGTTATTTTATATCTGTGCATCAATGTTTTGTTCTGCATCTTTTATTTGTTATGTATGGGAAAGTCAATTTCCTCCTGGGATTAATAAAGCGCCATCATGTTCTCGTTATGATTCATGCCTTCTATTCTTCCTGCTTATCAAATCAGTGACACTGCTGTTGGTGTTGTTTATTTACTTAGAGTTTCCTTTCCGACTGGATGCACCCAATAATGAGAGGCACAATTATTTGTTTATTTCTTTTTTCCCTTTTAACCTTTTAATATTTTTTTTTAAATAGTCCCTGCCCCATGTCATACATTCCATTTCCAATTAGCACGAATAAAGAATTACTAATTGCAGCAATTTTAAAGACAGTATTTGTTTGTGCTAACCTTAATTTTGATCTCATCGTGTGGAGTTTTAATTGACATAATACCCTCGTCAAAAACTCAGTACCTGCAAAACTCGGCATGAGATCAGACATTAGTCTTACACAAGAGAGTGTAAATTAATTCCCTTGCTGCTCTATAAAAAGAATCTCAGTCTACTTTTGAGTCGTGTACCTCTTGGTGAGAGATCTGCTAGTTATACATGTGACTCATTTGCCTACAGCTGGGCCAGTAGATAATCCACACTCATAGACTGATGAAGTTGCCGTCCCAGTTGGTCATCAAGTGTTGCAGAAGAGACATTCCTGGAAAACCCTTACTGCTTGTGGGCGATACATTATCCTGCTGAAAAGTGAAAACCCTTCCACAAGAGGCAACACAGGTGGCTGCAAGGTGCCCTGCATATATAGAAAACATCATTAATAAAGACCAAGCATATTACACCCTATAAATATCACTTGCCTCATTAGCTTGTAATTCTATTGCACAGTTTTCTGCATTATCTGGATGGTCTACCCAAATAAGACGCATTTGCACCGGAAGAACGATTTCCTAGGTAATATAAGGTGGCCCCTTTTTCACGTGTGCACATTGCAGGAACTTTTTCTTCACTTACTTTAGAGTAAGTGCATATCTCAGCACATAGGAACGCTCAGTGACATAAGTATGCATTTCACAAAAATTAGGGGATATTCCATTTTGATTTGTCCAATTGCAAGTGCTTATGTCAAGGGCAACTCCCATATATAGCTAAGTTGTTAGTGTTCCTTATATCACTACTAAGAAGTGACTGTCGTATGCAATGGCTCACACGAGATTATCACACCTGCATGTTTAGCAGTCGACGATTTCTCATACAAAAGTAGTCCCAAAATAACCCTTTTGTAGATAAAGGGGAAGCACTTTTACACCCTCTGGGGGATTTATCTCTTTTTTTGTTTAGTTTTTTTATTTATTTATTTTTTATGATTTTTTTTCAACATATGGTCCCCACAATAGTGTGAGTGTGAGTGTGAATGAGAGTGAGTGAATGCGAATAAGAGTGAGTGAATGTGAGTAAGAGTGAGTGAATGTGAGTAAGAGTGAGTCAATGTGAGTAAGAGTGAGCGAGTGTGTAAATGAGTGTGAAGGGGAGTGTGAAGGGGAGTGTGAAGGGGAGTGTGAAGGAGAGTGTGAGGGGAAGTGTGAGAGTGTGAGAGTGAGACGGAGTGTGAGAGTGAGACGGAGTGTGAGAGTGAGACGGAGTGTGAGAGGGAGTGAGTGTGAGTGTGAGTCTTTGTGGTGTGTAGGATTGCATTTCACTCCAACATAATGAGCCTTTATATGGGAAGAGTGGACAAAATGTGCATAGTAAATGTACATAATTTGCAATTCAGATATGCCAGTACAAAACGCCTAACACCAGCACTCATTCATAGAGTAATTATTGACTGTACTTAATAAAGCACAGAGAGTGTTAATATGCCTGGAGAAGAAAAGGAGAAAAAAAATCCAATTACGGTTTTTATTTATTTTATCCTCCTTAAGAATAGACTAAGTGCCGTTATGTCGAGAAAGAAAAGCTGCACCAAATGCTGGGTGCAAGGGTGGCATTATTTTCTCAAAATGGGTGGGTTTTTATACGTGGGGGATTAATTTAACTATCTGAAAAAATACATTTTTACGTCGTTTTACTCATCTTTAGAAACTATGACTTGAACTCATTATACATTTTACGCCTTGCACCCTGCAGTAAGAAAGTTTTGTAGTGTTTCTGATTTTTCTCTCTGCCTCTCCCTCTGTCTCTCTGATCCTCTCCCTGCAGCGATGAAGGCAGATCGTAAGCGCCTGAAGATGGAAAAAGCGGAGTTGGTGAATCAGATGCAACAGCTATATGCCACACTGGAGAGCCGTGAGGAGCAACTTCGAGATTTTATCCGCAACTACGAACAGCACCGCAAAGTAACACATGCACGCGCGCACACACACACACACACACATTATCTTAATGTATATAATATAAATGAAAAAAAAATGTATATATATATATACAGTATACAGCCATGAGTCTTCTTGGGATTGATGCAGCAAGTTTTTCACACCTTGATTTGGGGATTCTCTGCCATTCTTCCTTGCAGATCCTCTCCAGTTCTGTTAGGTTGGATGGTGAATGTTGGTAGACAGCCATTTTTAGGTCTCTCTAGAGATGCTCAATTGGGTTTTGGTCATAGAATAGTCACAGAATTGTTCCGAAGTCACTCCCTTGTTATTTTATCTATGTGCTTAGGGTCATTGTCTTGTTGGAAGGTGAACCTTTGACCTAGTCTGAGGTCCTGAGCATTTTTCTTCCAGTATATGTCTGTACTTAGTCGCATTCATCTTTCCTTCAATACTCCCCCATTGCATGATGCTGCCACCACCATGTTTCACTGTATGGATTGTTTAGGGCAGGTGAGGAGCAGTGCCTGGTGTTCTCCACACATACCACTTAGAATTAACCAATAAAGTTCAGTCTTTGTCTCATCAGATCAGAGAATTTTATTTCTCACAGTCTAGTAGTCTTTCATGTGTTTTTTGGTAAACTCTATGTAGTTTTTCAGCTTTGTCGGGCCACTCCACCATAAAGTCCAGACTGGTGGAGGGCTGCAGTGATAGCTGACTTTGTAAAACTTTCTCCCATCTCCCTACTGCATCTCTGGAGCTCAGCCACAGTGATCTTTGGGTTCTTC
Source organism: Parotocinclus maculicauda (assembly GCA_034780255.1). Classification (NCBI taxonomy): domain Eukaryota; kingdom Metazoa; phylum Chordata; class Actinopteri; order Siluriformes; family Loricariidae; genus Parotocinclus; species Parotocinclus maculicauda. The sequence continues at coordinate 6,382 of JAUZSU010152951.1, forward strand.
TTTACCTTTCATACCAATGCTCTTCTCCCACGATTGCTCAGTTTGGCTGGACGGTCAGGTCTAGGAAGAGTTCTGGTCATCCCAAACTTCTTCCATTTAAGGATTATGGAGGCCACTGTGCTCTTAGGAACCTTGAGTGCTGCAGAAACTTTTTTGTAACCTTGGTCAGATCTGTGCCTTGCCACAATTCTGTCTCTGAGCTCCTTGGACAGTTCCTTTTGACCTCATGATTCTCATTTGCATTGACATGCACTGTGAGGTCTTATATAGACAGGTGTGTGCCTTTCCTAATCATGTCCAATCAGTTTAATTAAACACAGCTGGATTCCAATGAAGGATAAAAATAAATGGACATCTTGTGTGTTAAATACGAGTGCCACAGCAAAGGCCCTGAATACTTATGACCATGTTATATTTCGGTTTTACTTTTCAAATAAATTTACAAAAAAAATCTGCATGTCTTTTTTTCTGTCAAGATGGAATGCTGAGTGTGCATTAATGGGAAATAAAAGGAACTTTTTTTTATTTTAGCAAATGGCTGCAATGAAACAGAGTGAAAATTTACAGATTCACAGTGTACAATTAGACTAACATTCAGTTGCAATGGAGTCTTCCCAGAACATTTTTTGAGTCATATTATTGCAACTGAAAACATAAAAATAAACATGAATTTCAAAGTTAGGACAGTATGAAAAATGCATATTAAAAAAATATTTTCTTACATTTACTTTGACTTTTATTTAATTGCAGACAGTATGAACCTGAGAAATGTCATGTTTTGTCTCATCATCTTCACTTCATTTGTTAATACATATTAATTCCTGCATTTTGGATCTGCAACAAATTCTGAAGAAAATTGGAACAGGGTCATTGTTGTCACTGTTTTTTTATTTTCCAAAATTCTCCATACATTCTCTGTTGGGGTCAGGTCAGTCCCATGGTACAGACTTGTACCCCTGGAGCCATGCCTTTGTAATGCGTGCACGTGGTTTTGCATGGTCTTGTTGCAAAATGCATGGACATCCCTAGAAAAGATGACATCTTGAAGGCAGCATGTTTTGCTTGAAGGTGTCATTGTACTCTTTAGTAATAATGCGGTCGTCAGGCAGTCACACTGACACAGCCCCATACCTAGACAGACCCTGACTTTTGGACAGTCTGTCTGGTCCTTTTTGTATTTGGTCAGGAGCACATTGCATCGTTTTTTTTTGTTAGTTTTATTTATTTTTTTTTTTTTTTCCAAAAAAAGTTTAAGAATACTGATTCATCTGACCACAATGCATGTTTCCACTGTGTGATGGTCCATCCCAGATGCCTCTGAGCCCAGAGAGATCAGCGCTGCTTCTACACATGGTTAACATGAGGATTTTTTTTGCACTTGTTAATGCAACTCCGTATTGTAGTGCTTGATAATGGTTTGCTGAAATAATCCTTTATCTCTGTGTTTATATCGGCTATTGTTGAATGGCGATTCTTGATGCAGTTCCATCTGAGATATTACTTTTCCAGGAATGTTCATGCAGTTGTCATAAAAACAATTATATTGGGGTTTTTTTATATTAAGGAAAAGTCAGTAGTTTTCAAGTCAAATGCGAGTGCTAAGTTTTCACATGCCTTCTCATGTCATATCCAAACCAGAAGTCTGAATAGTGAATGTTGTATTTTTTGTGCATGTTTCTTAGGTGTTTGTTTAGGAATGCAGCTTGCAGTTTGTGAATTTGGCAGGAATGTACTTGGCTGGACAGGCAAGTCTTTTTTTTTTTCCATTTAAGAGATTTATGTTGTTCTATATAGACATTATGTTAGTGATGCAGCAAAACAAAAAATCATAAATGTTTTAATATTGTTTTTACATGTAATTATGTTATTAACATTTCTCTGGATATCATGGATATTTTAGTTCGAACTTTCTCTCACCTTTTTCCTACAGATGCTAACTCTACTGAATTTGACCCAGACACAAAACACCCTGTGGTACGTTTGCTTTATATTTTTTTATATCTCAAATGTTGAAGATCAAGTCTTACAAGGTAAGTAGAGAGAATTAAATTGCATTGTGTGTTTAAATTTTGCTTCATAGGTGATTGATATGCCTGAACACAATCCTGGACAGATGGGAGGCACCATGCGTCTAGGAAAGAGGCGAACCATTTTCAAGACCAAAACTAGTATATTGAGTAAGAATTTGCTAACGTACATTTCCATATAATCCTGAACCATAATACATAGTATATTGTGAAGTGTTTAAGTGCTAAAGTGTTTTCTTTTAGGAAAGCTTTACAGTGATGCAGACCATGTTGATGAAAGGCACAGGCATCGTTTTGAGGTATGCCACCTTGCATAGTTAATATGCAAATTTTTACACGCAGTCATTGCTGTAATGGCTAATAGTAATTAGTTCCAACTGCTTATTTATCAACTTGTTGTTTTAAGGTTATGCCATAAGATGTTACTTCTTCTTGGGCAGGTTAATCCAGAGCTAAAGCAGCATTTTGAGGAGAAAGGCTTACACTTTGTGGGGCACGATGTAGAAGGTCAGAGGATGGAGGTTATTGAGCTGGATGGTGAGTAAAACATACCTTGTGTAAAACATAAATAGAGACAGAATACGATGATTTGCAAATCCTTTTCAACCTATATTCTATTGAATACATAACAAAGAAAAGACATTTAATGGTCAAATTGATCAACTTTATTGTTTTTTGCAAATATTCACTCATTTTTAATTTGATGCAACACATTCCAAAAGAGTTGGGACAGGGGCAACAATAGACTGGGGAAGTTGAGGAATGTTTAAAAAACAACCTGTTTACTTGTGAAATGTTTCAAACAGGTAATTGGAAACAGGTGAGTATCATGATTGGGTTTAAATAAATGCTCAGTTGTTCACAATCAAGGATGGGGAGAGATTTCCCCACTTTGTGAACAGCTGCGTGAGCAAATAGTCCAACAGTTTAAGGACAATCATCTACAGTCCATAATATCATCAAAAGATTTAGAGAATCTGGAGAAATCTCTGCAAGTAAGCGACAAGGCTGAAAAATAACATTGAATGCCTGTGAAACTCGATCCCTTAGGCAGCACTGCATTAAAAACCGACATAGTTCTGTAACGGACATGACCACATGGGATCAGGAACACTTCAGAAAACCATTATCAGTGAACAGTTTGTCGCTCCATTTGCAAGTGCTAGGTAAAACTCTACTGTGCAAAGTGAAAGCCATATATCAACAAAACCCAGAAACACTGGCTTCTCTAGGGTTTATCCAAGATGGACAGACGGAAAGTGTCTTGTGGTCTGAGTCCACATTTCAAATTGTTTTTGGAAATCATGGACGTTGTGTCTTCTGGGCCAAAGAGAAAAAGAACTGTCCGGATTGTTATCATCACAAAGTTAAAAAGCCAGCATCTCTGATGGTATGGGGGTGTGTTGACATGGCCTGACATGGGCAACTTGCACATCTGTTAAAGCACCATTAATGCTGAAAGGTACATACAGATTTTGGAGCAACATATGCTGCCGTCCAAACAACGTCTTTTTTAGGGACGTCCCTGCTTATTTCAGCAAGACAATGCCAAGTCACATTCTGCATGTGTGCATGGCTTCATGGTTAAAGAGTGTGGGTACTAAACTGGACTGCCTGCATTGAAAATGTGTGGAGCATTATGACGTGAAAAATACGACAACGACATCAAACAAGAATGGGAATTCCACCTACAAAGCTTCAACAATTAGTGTCCTCAGTTCCCAAACACTTGTTGAGGCTTTTTAAAAGGATAGGTGATGTAACACAGTTGTAAGCATGCCCCTGTCACAACTTTTTTGGAACGTATTGCAGACTTCAAATTCGAAACAAATAAAAAAAAACAATAATGTTTATGTTTAATGCATGAATATTAAATATCTTGTCTTTGTAGTATATTTAATTGAAAATAGGTTGCAGATCATTGTAATCAGTTTTATTAATGTTTTACACAACGTCCCAACTTCATTGGAATTAAGGTTGTATTCGTCCTGGTTTCTCCGTCTGATTTGGACACATGCGCACAAACAGATATAGCACATGATATACCTTCATTTTCTATAGGAAGGAGCATACTTATGTTAGCTTTTATTCAATAGTTGTATTTTCTTTAATATTTTCTTCAATGTTGTTTTAAAAATATACTATTTTAATATACAGTAAATTATTAAGCTACATTAAATGTGTGGCATGTCAAGAATGTAAGCTGATTCGTTTATACAGATGATTCCTGTTTACTATGGAGTTACATTCCTGTAATCCCAGCATAGTGTTCATTGCAAACAGAAGTGTTTTATACATACTGTGTATATAATGATAAATTGATAATTGTTGCAAAATATTGTGTATTTTGTATTTTCGTCAAATTATGTAAAATACACTTATTGAGTGAGATGTCAATACACTGAGGGGTTGCTGGAAGACTAGGCGTGCAGTTACATTGTAGGCAGATATGTAAATTATTGCAGGTGGGATCTGATTAGACACTGGGTCTTACCACAACAGAGCATAAAAGTGGTTTGCCCCAATGGCTTTTAACTCATGAGAGCATTTGTTTTCACTCCCTAAATGGCACGTCCTGACCATCCTTTGTGAATCTCACATAATCAATCTACTCTGTTTTGTAGCCCTATAAGCAAAATGTTGGTTCTTATTAATTATATATTGCTGCCTGTCATTGACCCATCTATTGTGATTCTTGAATTTCCCCTCGGGGATCAATAAAGTATCTATCTATCTATCTATCTATCTATTATAAAACTCTTAAATAAAATTTTTTTATCCCATAAGAACTAAGGGTCTGCTTATAGGGCTGCAAAACAACAGATGGATTATCTGAGATTCACAAAAGATGGTCAGGACGTGCCACGCAAGTACTTCTTAGTGAAAAGAAAAGAAAAAGCTGCATCAATACGTGATGGACACCTCACTGTAGGCTACTTGTGGGTAGTGTACTTCTTGGGAAGAAAGTGTTGAGTGCAATTCATGCCTTTACAATGAACTTGAACACATTTTATCCAGTTGACAGACTTTGAGAGGGGTTACATCATGGGGTGGAGAGAAGCTGGATTGCCATTCTGACTTAGTTGTGAATTTGTTGCCTCTCATGGCAGGGTTCCAACTGGACCTTTTTGAAATTTTTTTTTTTTTTTTTTTTTTAGCAAACAATGTTCACACACACACAGCATGGTTTACCCAGAAATGTCTCTGCCAGACCTGCCTGCAGTGTAAAACTGCGTGCCGAATTCTGCAAAAATGCAACATTTCTGTATGGGGCTTTTTTTTTTTTTTTTTTTTTTTCTTCCCCATTGTAAATTAAAAAGTAACCTTTCACATGTTATGATCACTGTATTTAAAATTTCAGTTCTGGAATTTTCAAGAATTTTTGTTGAATCACTTCATTATTTTATCTCTGTTAATGCCCCTGTCCCAAATGAATAGAAAATATTGCTAGAACTTATGGAGGCATTTACGGCTATGTAGGCTTAACAGATCCTACCAGTCATAGCTGGTACATATTGTATCAACTTTTCTGTTAAACAATAAAACATTGTTCAGAAAAAACTACATCATACAGAAACATTTTGTTCAACTTTTCTGTTGATGAAAACATTTAGAAACAAAACTACCAGGAGCTGCTGCCATGTACCTGGTTTTGCACTCTACCTTTTGCTTAGGCTTAGGTCTTGCTTTTTGCGTTTGTTGGTTTTGTCATATTTCACATATTCAGTAGGGTTATGCTGTTTTAAACATCTTATTAAATTTATTACTTTGAAAGTTTTTTGAGATATTTCTCCACAGCTTATGCCATGCCATTTTCACTCTTAAAAGCTCCCACACTGAAAACATGCCTGTGTCCAAAATAGATGCCACAAGTTAAATGTAACATGCTCAGAATCCATTATAGAAGCCTGATCTGAGACTGATGAAATGTTGCAACCGGGCCTGCAGGTTCTTATTCATCACACCAGCAGTTGGGTGGTAGTCATCGATGGTAACTAAACAGTATTTTACTTTTAAATAATATTTAACATTTATGTTCAAGCATGGAGCAGATAGAGTACCCATGTCCCACTGTAATAATTGTCTGTTAAGAGCCGTTATCTGTTTCTCTGACTATTCTTTCTCATGACAAGCAGTGAGATCTCTGAAAAAGAACTATTCATTTTTAAGAATAAATAATAACTGCAGTGTCGACGGTGATGAGCTCAACCCCATGGTTAGCACGACATAACCGTGGTAATATGGTTATGATCACAGCCCTACAAGCCTGCATGGCAGAGTAAGGAAGAAGGTGTTCCTGAAATAGTGCCAAGACAAGCGTCTCGTTTGCTTTGCCAAAAAGCATGGGAGACTAGTTCCAGGATTGAAGAAAGAATGGATGCTACAAAATACATCCAAATTATTGCGGAAAACCTGAAACCCTCTTTTAACAGTGATGTAGAGACTTTATTTCCACTTTTAAGCCGTTTTGAGATTTGTTGATTTGCTGAATCTGATTGTCAAGTGCATTTGTCATGTCACTTTTACATTTCAGGTGTCTGGTGTCTCTTAACATTTTCTTGGATGTCTGATTCCACCATACTGCGCATTGTAGCATGTTTGTCTCTAAGCATGAATGTACCTATATTTTTGACTGACTTCGAACTGTGTCTCTCTTGATATTTCAGATCATCCGTATTTTGTTGGTGTGCAGTATCATCCAGAATTCACATCTCGGCCAATTAAACCATCTCCACCATACTTTGGCCTGCTTCTGGCTGCGGCTGGAAAGCTGCACAGCTATTTACAGAGAGGCTGCCACCTTTCACCAAGGTATGGATTCAAATAATTGCAGATGGATAGGACAGTGGTGGGGATTGCTACAAATGGTTTGGAAACTATCATGACAATGTGATTTCATTCTACAAGCCATAGTAATTAAAAGCAGTGTTATTTAATACGCTGTAGATTGATTAGCTGTTGTATCAAAGCAAGAGTTGTTAGTTCTGATGGGCCGCATTTGCTACATAATCACTTGCCAAGATAATTTGTTACTTGAAGAATAAAGGCATGGTGGGACAAAAGGCTTTTAGTAGAATCTTTTGTGCAACCCTTTTCTTAATTAATTATGTTCTTCTTTCAGGGGTTTGTGATATGGTAAAAATATTATATCTCAATATTTAGATATTGTCACGATACATACAGTGGGTACAGAAAGTATTCAAACCCCTCATATTAAACTCACAAGCTGTCCATTTCTAATTATTCTTATTGAGATGGTTCTACTCCTTCATTGGAGTCCAGCTGTGTTTAATTGAAATGATTGGACTTGATTAGGAAAGGCACACACCTGTCTATATAAGAACCTCACAGCTCACAGTGCATGTCAATGCAAATAAGAATCATAAGGTTGAAGGAACTTCCCAAGGAGTTTTTTTTGTGGCAAGGCACAGATCTGGCCAAGGTTACAAAAAAAAAATGTAGCGGCACTCAAGGTTCCTAAGAACACAGCAGCCTCCATAATCCTTAAATGGAAGAACTTTGGAATGACCATAGCTCTTCCTAGACCTGGCCGTCCAGCCAAACTGAGCAATCGTGGGAGAAGAGCTTTGGTAACGGAGGTAAAGAAGAACCCAAAGATCACTGTGGCTGAGCTCCAGAGATGCAGTAGGGAGATGGGAGAAAGTACCACAAAGGCAACTATCACTGCAACCTCCACCATTCTGGGCTTTATGGCAGAGTGGCCCGATGGAGCTGAAACTCCTCATAGAGTTTGCCAAAAAACACATGAAAGACTCCCAGACTATGAGAAATAAGATTCTCTGGTCTAATGAGATTAATTCTAAGCGGTATGTGTGGAGAAAACCAGGCACTGCTCATCACCTGCCCTATACAACCCCAACAGTGAAACATGGTGGTGGCAGTATCATGCTATGGGGGTGTTTTTTCAGCTGCAGGGACAGAACAACTGGTTCCAATTGAAGGAAAGATGAATGCAGCCAAGTACAGACATATCCTGGAAGAAAACCTC
>JAUZSU010152962.1:0-14418 GCA_034780255.1 Parotocinclus maculicauda
GGAGGAAACCGGAGTACTCTGAGTAAACCCACGCAGACACGGGGAGGACATACAGACTCCACACAGAAAGGACCCAGGCTGCTCCACCTCGGGCTTGAACCTGGGACCTTCTTGCTTGTAAGGCAGCAGTGCTACCCACCGAACCACCGTGCTGCCACATGACTGAGGTCTACAGTATCATTTTTACTGCCACTGTTTATCTATTGAAAATGTATACCTGACCAATAATGGCTTAAATGTCTGGATACACTAGTTAGAGGGTAGTGTCGAATACTTTTGGTCAGCAAGTGTTTTACATCACTTCATATGTAACATCAGTTGATATTTATTCCTCTCTCCAGAAGCAAGTGTTCCTTTTGTGCACACATAGGTGAACACTGGCTCTTCTGCAAAACCAAAACCTGGACACACTTTCTTCGAGAGTCGAGTCCATGAGTTGTAACTCACCCTGATGTCTGCACATTGCTGGGTGGGCTTTGAATTCTAATGAGTGAATGGATTGTTGAACTGGATTGTTTACTGAGCATCGCCTATCCAAACAACAGCACCGATCACTTACTCCTTTATTTTCCTTGACTTGCTCTAAAGATCTGCATGCAACTACATGGAGCATTTTTCTCTTTTCTTCTTCCTTTTCTCCTTTGATTGTCTGGAGACCTTTTTTGGCCAAGCGCTGCAGGAGTCTTTGAGAAAATGGCATCTTGTTTGTTCTGGTTCTTACAATGGCATAGGGAATCGATCAAGTTATTTTTGTATCGGTCTTTTACACTGAACAGAGAAGTGCAGTGGAGACTTAGGTGCCTTGTATGTGTTAGCTCATGCTCGTAGAGACGTAGAGGGCCAGTTCACCACAGATGCTGACAGTATATGTCACTTCAGATTAAGGAACACTGTGCCGTGCTTCATATGCAGAGTGTTTTATATATACTGTGCTTATATTACAGTGTAGTTTAATATTGCCCATATGCCATACATGTTTTGTTCCCAATTTGTTTGCTATTACCTATAGTAAATAGTGTACAGTTTATAGTTTTTGTAACACTGTCCAAATTCACAGTGGATTCTCACTGGCAGTGCACTTTACCCATAATCCACCTTAAATCCAATGTTCACTACATGCTTTGCATAAAATCCGCAATTTCAGTTTGCATGTTCTCCTTGCTCCAATGAGTTTTCCCACAAAATCTGCAGTTATGATTATTATTATTATTATGTTTCACATTTTAATAATGAACATGGATATGTTGTTATATATTCATTTAGTTTGATGAATTTCACCATAAATGTTACATTGCCTTAGTTTGATATGTTTAATAGAAATTTAATGATATAATAATTAATTATATTTTTAGGCAGTATGCTGTTTAATGTTTTATTAGAAAATTTGTGATGAAATATAATGTATTATAGTCGAGACTGAGTGCCTGAGACAAAGAGCAGATTAAAATTTCTTGCATCATACAAGAAAATTTAAAAACTAAATTAGTTTGTAATTCATTTTAAATTCATATAGTTCATGCATACTCTGTGTTCCGTTCTTGGTCTAGACTCGGCTCTTGCAGTCATGACTCCACTTTTAATGACAGAAAGCTATGGTAGGAAAGAAAAAGCTGTCTTATATTTATCTAATTCACATCTAAATGACAGAAATCGCACGCAGAAAAGTTTTCGCTTTGGTAAAAGTTTTAGAAAAGATACAAAGCTACATTAGTTAAATTTACAGTATTGTACTTAATGTTTTATTTATGTAATTGTTTCAAATAAAAAACTATGTGCCCAGTGTCTAAACTACTATGTTAATTCATTCATTTTTTCCCCTGCTTAATTCTGGCCAGTGGCAAAGGGCACAAGGTCGGAACAACCCTAGATAGGGAACCAGTTCATCATAGGGCACTTGGTTTTCTTACATATCAGTTCAATAGTGTTTGGTATAAGCCACATTAAGAGGAAAATGTAAAAAGGAACGTAGTAAATCTGATTTAATACACCATTACCTGCAGTGTGAGTATAGCCAATGTTGTATTATGACTTTGTGTTCCACTGGGGGTGTAAATATAAGATGAGTGCGATTTGACATGGGAACGTTTAGAGAACATAAAAATGGATTGAGACAAATTGTGGTTACATTCATAAATCAGGCAATGGCTCAAAACTAACTATCGCTATATTTACTTTCAGTACAGTACAGAGGCTGTAATGATCCTGTCTGGAAGAGGGTGTGGATGTATTTGCCATCATGGACAATCAGAGTGTTTAGACAAATCCCCAAGCTTCATGATTAGAGATTTGTTAAAGGTCGGAAGTATTTTAGAAATGCAAGGCAGGGCTCCAGACTATGGCTAAAATGGTTGCAAATGCAATAATTATTTAAGAATGTAGGAGTTAAAATTCCACGCGGTCACATGTTTGCTGGTGCATGATGTTTGTGTATGCATTGGCTTATTGAATCTGATGCAGCAACCCAATGCATGACATAATGCTGACGTGATTGGCTGATTAGATATTTACATTAAGGTGCAGTTGAAGTAAATAAGGTGGCTTGCTGAGTGTAATTCCATGCCATGATGCTCTAGAAGACTGGAGACTCGGATGGAGTTACTTGTGCGCTTAACCACCTGCTTGCTGAATCTTTGAATTGCATCCATGTGGTGGTTTCCCATTTGTGTGGCTCATTAAACAGACAAAGCTTGTAATAAATCAGCTTTGATGAACCATCATTTACTTTTGCAGGATAATAATCTAGTTAAATACCGTCAACCTTTAGCTGTTTGTACATAATTTACCTCTATTAAAGTCACACTATGTGAAATGGTCCCCTGAGTGACATCAAACAGGCATTCTTTGTGTTATCTGCAATTCATCAAACTGCTCTTCCTTTAAATCGGACATTTTTTTTGTGTTTCGTCACATTGTCCCTTGACTTTTGGGGCAGTTTTTAGGTCAGGCTGGTAGCACGCTCACAGATTCTGATCTACAATTTCTGCCATTACCACAACATTCTTGTTGGTTTTCTTTATTCCTGCTGGGACTAACTTGGGAGGCAACACGGTGGCTCAGTGGGTACAACTGTCGCCTCACAGCAAGAAGGTCCTGGGTTCGAACAAAGGGTGGGGCGACTTGGTTCCTTTCTGTGTGGAGTCTCCCTGTGTCTGTGTGTTTGGCACTCAACCCAAGACTATTTGACTAGTTATGTTAAGTCATATGTTAATGACCTAAATAAATTGAGTGTTGCTGTAACCTTGTGTCTGTCACTGAATGTCCTTTGGTGCTGAAGAAACATAGAAATAAGCAATAAAAAGGTTGTTGGTGAATATATAACAATATATTTTAAAACAGTGCCTTCTTAACTCATGTTAGGTTCTTTTATAAAAAAGTGATTTTTTTTTGCCTATTACTGCAAAATTTGCACAAGGTGAATGTTATCTGAACAGGCATTTTACCTAAAAGCACATTTGCATAGTTAAAAATTAGTAAACAAACTGCACTGGGAGACAAAATACAGACACCACCAGCTTCGCAGTCTACTTTGTTGAAGGAGGTTTGGCTTTGAAAAAATGGATGTTGCTCAAAAACAGCTCTCTACAAACTGGTGGAAAGCAGTTGCCATTATAGACATTTTGACAATTAACTTTTTTCATTATCTACGAACTAACCACCGTGCAGAATCCGAACATTGTGACAAACTTTAAGCGTCAGGTGTCCATGACATGCTTAAAACAGACATGGTACCAGCACTAAAACACACTTGGCAAACAAGTGCCTTGTTCCAAGAAAAAAAACAGATGGCAAAGCACAACAAATCCTGTCACCAATTTAAAATGTAAATAGAAACAGTGCCAGGACAAGTGTTTGAGATTTTAAGCACCTTTTGAATACTTTAGACCTAAGATATGCACTACTAAATAATTGTCTAATTATCATTATCAATAAAATCCCAGGAAAAAAAAAGTATTTTAAATTGATTTATTTATTATTTTTATTTATCTTTATTGTTTTTATTCAATATCACATCCCAGTAATTCACAGACAATGTTTAGCATGTAAGTTATTGTGTGTGAAGTACCGCCTTTTCCACTGGCTGTATTGCGCGTAGACAAATCAGGCATGCCGTCTATTTTCAGCCCCCTCCGCACATGGTCCCCTGTTAAAAAAAGAGGATTGTGTTTAGCGTTACTCCGTGAGTCATGGCAGGGAAATGTGCTTAGACTTGCCAGCACTCTAAGGGTGCAATTAACGGACTGAAAATGGCCTGGATGAACGCGTTTGTTTTAATAGAACTAATGCATTTAAAAAGCTGTTATTTTGTAGACCATCAGAGTGTCCATAAACTTTCGTTCTGAAAGCTTCCCTAATGCAGTCACCTTTACCCTCGATGCTTTTCCTCGACATCTCTCCTTAAACGAACACCATATAGCCGGAATCGAATTCTAACAAAGCTTTTTATAGTGGTAGGCGGTGCCCACTTTCATACCGATGTCAGTAAACCATAACGTCTGACATTTTTTTCATGGAGTGGATTGAGAAGTCATTTCTGTAGCTGCCAGGCATGGACTATTAAACACTCGCAAGCCCTGCATGCACATGCAGAGACCAGTGTTTAATGGAGGCTCGAAAATCTGGCAGGATTCGCACATTCCTCAGCCTTCTCTGAGATGTTTGGACGACACTCGGCCGGCCGTTTTTCCCCCTCAGGTCTCTTGCTACCCTGCAGCCCCTATCTGTCTTTTCTTCCTTGCAATGTAGTGCCTAATATTTATAGGTTGTGTGGCAAGCTTTAGCTTCTCACCAACAATAAAGGCTAAGGCTCTTACTGTTCTGTGAGCCACAATGTCTTTAGATACACTGAAAGAATGATGAAACTTTCAGAATAAAAGAAAGCTTGAACTAATGGCCAGGAAAGCCATATGTACTAATGGCAGAGTGAACAGTTTTGCCGGTTCAGTGTCAAGGCCCCGTTGGATGACACTTGCGTCTATTTTTGGAGGGTGTCTGCTGAACATGTGGGCTGTGTAATGAGTCAGAATGCATGATAAACTTCTTCACGTGCATGCATTCCACAGCCTGATAGTTACTGCATTCTGCGTTTCATTTCATTTTAAGTATGCAGATCCCACATCTGTTTAACACATGAGATTAAGTTTTTTTTTCTCTTTTTGGCATATTCGTTCATGAGAACTTTACTAAAAACTTACCTTAAAGGGAAATTTGGTTTAAATCGTATGTTATTCTGACCACCATTAGAATGAAATTAGGAATGTCATTTTTAGTTGCTGTGCTGTAAAACCCTTGGTTCTGATTGGTCAGAAGCTGGTATCACTTTTCTTTACATAGCTTAGTAAGCCCTGAATCAGAAAAAAGCTGGCACGGTATGGAAAATACAATAATTACTTTATTGCAGACACTGGGAACGTGGTATATCTGAATTTTTGTTTTGTATTTGAGATAGTTTTGTTTGGTTAACTTCATTTTGTTTGGTAATAAACGTCCTTTATTGTATTTCAGACCTTTAAAAAATTTAGCATTAAGCACATTTTAATGTTGCATTTACTTTTCACTACACTTGAAAGATGTTTTTCAAAGAGGATAAAAAAATGATTGCGTTTCAAAGATGTGCAAGGGTACGAGGTCATCGTTGTCGCATTTTTTAAATTGTCCACACAGTCTCTATTGGGGACAGGTCAGGAAGTTCATTTTCCTCGTGAGAAATATGCAAATCCCTTCCACTTTTTACTTGAGAAACATTGTTTTTAAACATTTTAGCCATTTTCTGATACGTTGACTGGAATTTAGTGGGGGTGGGGGGGGGTTCCAGATATGGAAAACATCCTCTGGAACTACCCAGCTCTGGAAGATGGACTCCAGAATGAGCCATTTGAGAAGAAGACAGGTTAAATCATATAAAAACTCTCCATGTAAGCATCTGGTGGCTTATGGAGCCTTAATTACAGAAAGCTTAAGTTTGTTGTTTTGTAGTGCCTAGACTATGAGCTCTAATTTCAGGCTGTTTGCCTGCGAGTCATGTCTGAATCTTGGCTCTTTTAATACATTGTTCTTCCATTTTAGGCATCCAGATTTAAGGTCAGTAAAACTGGCAGCAGTGTGTTTTTGTTTCGTCCTCTGACTAACTGGTTTGTGGCTGTTCTCACGTGCTTTTTTCATACTTTTTTAAACTAAACAAAAGTCCTGTAAATGACTTTTTTGAGTTTAGAATCAGCTCTTTTGCAGTGTGAAAGCCTGGTTTAAAATAAAATGCCAGATTAGACTGTGGCTGTTTACTTGTTTCTTGGTTAGCTGTCTTGTTGCATCATTGAAGTTACAGACTGCACTGTAGTTCATGTTTCAGTTTTTCCATTGCAAAGCCACTGTGAGTAACGTGATGGTACTGGGCACAGATATCTTAAGACTAAAACAAAGTACCCCAAATTTCCCTCACAAACCCACAAACTGGCTATGAGTAACATTTAATAGCTCTCCCTGGGACCTTGAACTGCAGTGACAGTTGATAGGTTATGGTAATTTGTCAGGCTCGCCCTCTGTGCCAGAAGCACATTTCAGCACCTCGTTGTGTTTGTGTAACTACGCTGCAGTCCTAAAGACAAACAGCTCTTACAGAGCTCTCAAACCATGGAGTCTCACCATGGCAGTGCCCTCAATAATACTGGGATAAATGATAGAGGGTTTGGGTAACACACCTAATAAAATCTTTGTTCTAGCTTGTTTTTAACCAGGGATTAGCAGAGACATGCTTGACTTCTGCAGCTGCTTTTCATGGCTTTTAAGAGCTTAGCAGTCAGGGTAAAGCCCCCTGACATTTCCATTACAAGTAGGGGCTATACGTCAACTGCCAGCATTTATATCATTAGCTATCAACGAGCAAAGCTGATCAGATTATAGGGTGTCCTGATCCCATTTTTAGCCCTTAGAGTCCTGAGTAACATTATTATTGAATATCTGATCATACAAATCATATATTTGTATTTGTTTAAGTAATGCATGCACTACACTTTTTATTTTAAGTTCTCTATTAAATAAGAAAAGTAAAAAAACAGTTAATTTTCCCAAAAACTAAAGGGTGTGTAAGCAGCGTAGTCCAGTGTCTGAAGGAGGGAAGACCAGGTGATTCAATTCAATTCAAATTTATTTATATAGCGCTTTTTGCAATGGAGTATTGTCTCAAAGCAGCTTTACAATCTTATATTATCTTAAAAGGCCAATTCCAAATTGAACAAGCCTAGGGCGACAGTGGAAAGGGAAAACTTCCTAAAAGTAGAAGGAAGAAACCTTGGGAGGACCAAGACTCAACATGGGACCCGTCCTGCATGGGTGGCCTAGATGTTAATTAAGTAAATACTTGCAAGTATATTAAAGTAATAGTAAAATTTAAGTAAATAATATAATTTAATTATTTGATTTAAGTTAGTAATTAAATAAGTAACAGAGTAATAGATTTTAAAATGATGCATGTCCTTTCCATACAACAGAAACCCCTGTTGGGAGGCATAGTTCGATATGGGTATACAACATTGAGAGAAAAAAAGTAATATACAGTCGATTCCGGGTAATTGGACCACAGGTTAATGGGACCAGCCGCTTATTCGAACCAAATCCTAAAGTCCCCGGAACAAATCCTATTAAATTTGTTCTGGGGAACTTGGACTTAGACTTGGGAACTGAGCAGACCAAACTGGGAGTGCAAAAAAGCAGCTTGTTGCTTCAAATATTAATTTGTCAAACAGGCAAAACGTAAAACGATTTGTCTGAGAATGTACACTTGAGTAATTAGGATAAACTGTGGCGTTTTGGTAATTTCCTATCAGTAGTTGGTAGCAGAGTCCCAGCAGACAAACCAGTACAAGCCTGATGGGATGGTTGAAAGATGCACTGTGCATCTGGGAGTCAGCGTTATGAGACCTGGAGCCTCATATTTGTGGTTCAAGGAAAAGCAGGAATGTTTGATTTAATGAGGGTTTGTGCAAGTGGAATGATAGTTGCACTGTGCTTAACTGCAGTCGCACAGAGCCGCAGGTGCATCAGCTTTGGATTTTGGGAATGCTCATTTTCATTGGCGTACTGTAATCACTCAGGCTACGAAAAAGACTGTATACAATAATTGAATACCAATATAAGCAAATACCCATCATTACCATTAAAGAAATGATATTTCTCCAGTGCATCTGTTATTATGTGAAGAACAGTATGTGGGAAGATTGTTGTTTGTC
This sequence comes from Parotocinclus maculicauda, assembly GCA_034780255.1. NCBI lineage: Eukaryota > Metazoa > Chordata > Actinopteri > Siluriformes > Loricariidae > Parotocinclus > Parotocinclus maculicauda. The sequence goes on from JAUZSU010152962.1 coordinate 8,220, forward strand.
TTTGGTAAGGTTGAATAATGTTAAACTTGAGTGGTGGACGGTAACGAAGGATTTATTCACTTGCCTCTTCGTATCCACTAGTAATGTGCAAGATTGACAAACAAAGATATATCGATACTTTCGAGGATTGTGTCGATAATCTGAATTATCCAAAACTTTGACAATGTGACAAAGTTGTTTGAACCCATCATTCTCATCAGCCTGCATTTGCATTTGTTTTTTTTCCTTGCATTTGTTTTTTGCGATACAATCGGGTCAGCCTTTGTCACGCTTTGCCTTCTGTTGATTTTCTTCTCATGAGGCACTTTTTGGCAAAATGGTTTTCTAAAGTTTGCTGGGAGTTTTTTATGCTGGTAACTTAGCAGGTTTAGCTAAGCTTGTTGTGCATAGCTGATCTTCATATTCCAAACGATGGTCAGGTCACAGATGGTGAAATAAGTTAAGCCTGGTTTCTGCTTGTCCGTCATGTTTACGCAGCACGGTTGCGTTGCCGTGAACCCAACGTGCACCTCCAAAATTTTCAAACTACGGGTTAGAGTTACGGAGAGCGACGTGGACTGCAAGGCCGTAATTGGTCCGCTCTACATCATTTGAGACGCCGTTTGTAAAATCTAGCTAGAGTTGTACCATTTCATTCAAAGGGTGTACAAGTTTTCATTTAGCCAGCATTTTTATTATAAACCTCAGTATTGATCAGCTCCAACTCTATCAACATCGTTGTTGACATTGCCATTGCAACAAATCCCTCAGACGCTCCCTCTAGTGTTGCGACGGTGCATTATTTCACTGCGCTATGACATCAACGCAGAACTATAACTCAAAAACGACGGCGTCAAGGCGACCATGTTGTCTTTGCGTCAACGTGACAGAGAAACGTAAACCAGGCTTTAGTTGTTGAATTGTTTTCAATGACAGCTGATTTTCGACAGAGTTTGCAGACTGACTAGTACATAAATCTGACTGTGAGGCTGGTGGTGTCTGCATTTTGTATCCTGCCAATTTGTTCACTTATTTTTAACCTGAAATGTGATTTGACTTGCTTGCGCTATTGTATGACTCAATTAATATTTGAACTCTTATTTGAACTCTTTAAGGTATGTTTCAGGTACGCTATTGACCCTATATGAATGTGTCTGACTACATTTAACTACTTATGAACAATACAGTCTTTAAGTCCAAGCAATTGGAATACAACAGTGGCATCTTGACACTTTAGAGACACCAGTTGACCTAACAGCCGTCTTTGGAATGTGGGCAGAACATGCTAACTCCACACAGGCAGCGACCTAGGCGAAATGACCCTAGACCAAAAGTCTAATGAGCTGTGAGGCGACAGTTCCAATCACCACCCCATCGTTCCTCATATACAGTTTGATCATTCAAATAAAATCAACTAGATTTTTACAAAGTCACTTCTGCAGCTCTCCAAAAGCTATGGACGGCAGGTTGGCACAATCGGATAGCATGGTTGCCTCACAGCTCCAGAGATCTTCGACTTGATCCCGACAACAGACTCCACTTTTGTAGAATTTGCATTTTCTCCCTGTTTCTGGGTAGTTTTTTTTCTCCCAGTTATTCCAGTTTCCTCCAACTTTGCACAGGCAAGCATATGCATAGATAATTGGCCAATCTAAATTGGCCCAGTATGAATGTGTCTGACTAGTATCATAACCACGCTCCCGTCTGATTAGGTGCTGATGCGACATGAAATAAATAATTAAAATCCATTCCAATCTAAAAAAAACTGGCAGCACGGGAGCCAAATTACTGATTGACCATGTTTACCTTACAAATGATTACCTGGTTAGTAATGACCTGAGATTTGGGCTTCTATTGTTTAAGCATATCAGGACTATAAGGGGACCCTGAACCATTCAGTCAGTTACTAATACGTAATTGCACTTTGAAGTCAATTCTGTAACAAACTGGTTGCCAGTATAAAGATCTTAACATAAGGGGCATGTGATCCACTATTTTGGCTTTAAGAAGAACTCTGGAAGCTGCATTTTGGTTAAGTCGAATTTGTCCAATTGCCAGTTTACGGAAGTGACCTCAACAGCCCATTATAGAAATTTCTGCTAGAAGTGGTTTCTCCAGGTTGGTGATATCTGTGAAAATCTGTGATTGTTGTGATTTTTTAAGGTGATTGAAGCTAAATAACGACTTAAATATCTTCTTTACCATGGCAGCTAAAACCAAGGTCTGAATCCATTAAAACACCAAACATACCAATGTGTTGTTTTGATCATAGGGCTCTAGAGTTAATAAGTCTCCAAGTTCTCAACCTTTCCTGCAAACACGATGATCTATATTTTATCGTTATTTAGCTTTAGAAAATTCTGGCACACCCAGCTTGTAATCTGTTTAAGGCAGTGACATAACGAGTCAACAAGATTTTGTGAGAGTAAAGGGCATCTGTGCACCATTACGTAAATATATAAAGAAATCTGCCAAAAAATCTTTTATGTAGCGTTAATTTATTACAGCGATTCATTCTGGCGACTCATTCTGAGAATCACCTGTATGGGGAAAAAATGTGCGAGAAGTGTGTTTTGGATGTAGAAAAAATAAAGCCTCTGCTTTTCATCTCTCGCCACAACTGAAGTTAACACAAATAGCTTATTTGAAGAGTTCGGTCGACACCACCACCCTGTGTGAAGAATGCAAGGTCAGAACAGAAGACCTTGAATCTATTTCGGATGCTTTCTCTAGTGCAACAACAATGAGGTTCCAAAAACAACCAAGAAGTCAACTGACAATATAACATCATAACTAATTTGTCTGGATATCTTTTGAGTGTTAATTAATACAAAGCAACATGCGCTTATCATAAGCAAATTAGAGTATGTTCAGTTTTGCAAACCTAATTTTTTGTAGTTTAAATGTGAGGTCCCTGACCTACAAAAGGTGCAGACTCATTAAAAGCTCTAATATGCAACGACTGACATTAAGAGAATCGATTATGCCGTGTATTACCCTATATTATTTTGATCCAAGTTTAATTTGAAGGAACCACATGACCGTCACGGCGTCTTTCAACATAGCATCCAACATGTTTGTTTTGATGATTACCATCTGGTATAGCTTTTATTATTGATATCCAAATATAGCAGTGTTTAAAGAACTCAATAACTGCTGGGGCAGCACGGTGCACAGCAAGAAGGTCCCGGGTTCAATCCCATGGTGGAGTGGTCTGGGTCCTTTTTGGGTCTGCATGTCCTCCCTGTGTTTGCATGGGTTTACTCTGGGTACTCCGGTTTCCTCCCACAGTCCAAAGACATGTATGTTTAGTTAATTGATTATTTCAAATTGGCATTGTGTGTGTGTGTGTGTGTGTGTGTGTGTGTGTGTGTGTGTGTGTGTGTGTGTGTGTGTGTGTGTGTGTGTGTGTGTTTGTGACTGGTGTTGAGATGAACTTGTATATAGATGTAACCTTGTGTGTCGCTTACATGGTCACTGATGCCGATAACGACGTTAAAGAAGCCAAATAAACAAACAGTAACTGCTGTGGTTCAATCTTTGAACGTATTTACAAGCACTTAATAATCTGAAAATTGTAGAAAATTCGGGCATTAATATGACAAGGTTTATCTCTGCTTTACTACCAGTAAATAATATCATATAAGGATGTGATGAACACTTCAAAATGTAATAATGAAGTGCTGCATTTCCTCAAGTATATACTGTTTCAGAATCTCCTCAAAAGCATTTTGTAGTCGTTCCGCGTAAACAGCATACTCCGATGTATAAATGAGATTGCTATGAGGGTACAGATTGCCTGTGACTCAAAATATAAAAAAGTAAAAAAAAATTAGTAGATATTCTTAGAGGTTACTAAATATAAGTCAAGTCAGATTAATTTTTATAGTGCTTTTTAGAATGAAGCGTTGTCGCAAAGCAGCTTTACAATTTTTGAATATCTTCTCGTTTATGTGGCCAAGTTGAGCAAGCCTAGGGTGACAAGTGGCAAGGAGAATCCCTTAACTTTATTAAGGAAGACCTTGGGGTGACCAAGAATCAAAAAGGAACTCATTCTTAAGATGAGATACTGTAAAAAGAGTTCAACTAAGTTACCAAATTAGTAAGTTGGTGGTAATGGTGTACATATTTTAAGGTATATAAATATGCAATGTAAGTATAATTAAATAGTCTATAAAATATATAAGACAATAATAAAGATAAATATTAAAGAGAATAGCGTAAATGTGCTTATTGGTATTATTTAGTTAGGTGCACAGCCACTTTAGGATCTTGTGTCCTTGGTGGGAAAGTCTTGGTAGAGTATTAAAGTGTTTTAGATCATGTTAGGCTTTATCTCTTCAGTGGCTGCATACAAACAGTTAAAATACAAAGACTTTGCTGCAGAATTACAATGAATAAATGATGACTTTGTGATTTATAATATAATGGCTCACGGCTTTCTCATAAACCTCATAATTGTTGGCACGATCTGCACGGCCGGCTGCGTAATTCATTATGAGTGTGCAATCTAACAGCAAATTGCAGTCATTTAAATCATAAGAAACAGAGCTGGCCTGGCTGAGGGTTCGGACGCCTTATGATAGCTGATAGTGAAAAATGTTATTGAGCATTCTCAGGATGGACTCACCTTTGTGCTACTTTTGTCATATTCGTGAGAATGAGGAAACTGGATTCGTTGCAAATAGCTGGATGGATCAAAGAGCCTCTGTACGCTGGGTTCACCAGACCTGGCTGCTTCACTGACGTCTTTCTTATAACAAATGAGCATATTTTTAACCAGCATAGCAAGAATCGATATGGTACAGTTGTTGTGATGAGTGGGTTTTGAGATTACTGGCTAAAAGTGAGAAGAAGAAGATCGTATGTGCATCTCGGTAATAAGTCTGAAAGCAGTGATGGATTATAATTTCATTTTGTGGTTTGAGTTTTGGGTTTTGCAGCTAGACGCCATCCCTGCCTCCATTTCAATTCCTAATGAACCGTTGACAAGTCAATTAAGTTCGAAGACCTTGCAAATAAAAATCGTACCAAAAACACTCAAGGTTTTGCACATGTTTTAATATGCATTCATGAAATGTTAGACTTTCAAGTTTAATTGCTAAACTCGGTCCCATAGCTAAAAATCTGGATTTAATTTGATTTGAACCTGCATAAATCCCATTTGGATCTTATTAAGAAAGACTTGCTGCATGGAAAAGTTTTCCACTCATCATACGCCAATCTTGCTCGTCCCTTATGTATAAACTACTGAAGCTGTCCTGTGGTATCTGGCACCAATACGTTAGCAGGACGTCCTTTAAGTTGCATGATGGGACCTCCATGAATCAGACTTGTTTGTCTAGCACATCCCAGGTGCTCGATCAGCTTGAATTTGGGGGAATTTGGAGACCAAATCAGTTCCTTAAACTGTTTGTCATGTTCAGTTAAGGCAATTGTTCTTGGGCTGTAGCATTACAAGAGTTGTTGTAACCCTCTGCCCTCAATTTTAATATTAGTAAAAAAAACATGCATTTTTTTGGTTTATCAGTGTAAACAGTGCACATGCATGACCTTCCCATGTCTACGTGGGTTTACTCTGGGTACTCCGATTTCCTCCAAAGACATGCGTGTTAGTTTAATTAGTGTCTCTAAATTGACATTGACTATATATGTACAGTCAATTCCAGGTAATGGCACCACATCGGGATGCGATGGTTTTGGTCCTAATAACTGGCTGGTCCATTTAAATGCCCTATGTTACAAGACAGGAAGTGTTATGTAACATATTAACTGTTTATTAAACCTTTATTGCGTGATTTACACGTATAGTGAATGTACAAACAAGAACTTCTGTTGCTTCCCAACTTTGTTTATTGAAAAATAAATTTGCAAACACGTTTTTCGAAACGATCTACAACACAATGTATAGGTACTCGCATGCAAAGTATAATACTGTAAAAAAACAAGTTCTTACTAAATTCCAGTCAACGTTTGACGCTTTTGCTGTGGCTAAGTGGCGACTTGAGGCTTATTTTTTTGTAGTAAATGGAAATGCTAGGCAAAGACCTGTAGGTGGCAGTAGAGGGCTGGGGAGAAACTCTGGAGTTTTCGGGTAGTGATGCCAGGTCCGATTAGGCAGAATTTGGGTCCGAATAAGCGAATAACATTACACGTATATAATGGGATTTGTTTCGGTACTTTAGGATTTGGTCCAAATAAGCGGCTGGTCCCATTAACC
>JAUZSU010152973.1:0-14418 GCA_034780255.1 Parotocinclus maculicauda
ATCGTTTTGAATCGAGAATCGTTTTTGAATCGGAAAAAAATCGAATCGTGACCCCAAGAATCGATTCTGAATCGAATGGTGAGATTCCCAAAGATTCACAGCCCTACTGAAGATGTTTAGTTAGTTATAGCCTTGCAATGCAATGAATAGCCATAACTTCTCGTTTGAAGGAAAGAGTTGAAATATGCTATTATTCTGTGATACCATCTAAACTGAATCAAACCCATGCATGTTCAGGCTGTTACACACTGAATTTGATGGGGGAGAAATCTATATGCAACGGACACGTGAATTTAATGGAATTCCGCCGATTGGAATTTTTTTTTAAAAAGGCAAAGAAAAGACATTTCTATTCAAATGACTTGGATATCATTTTGTTTCTTGGAGAACATGTAAACACTGAAATTGGGTGCATTCAATCTTGGCAAAAATAACAGTTCAGTGTTTGAGTCTCATACAAAAACTGACTTTTTTTCTTCTTTTTTTTTTAACACGTGAGTGCAGTTTCGTCTTGGAGGTCAACCCATTAAGTTTAAGCTTTTACTCAAATATTATTTACTATTGTTAAGATTTATGGCTCTGTGGTTCTGAGCAGAAAAGAGTAAGAGGGTGCAAAAGACAAAATCACTAGTTCCCAGTATGAGAAGTCTGCCAGTGGGGAGACAGGCTGAAAATACTGGCGCTGTTTCATGAGGTGCAGAAGCAACTGTGAATAATCAGTTTTTGTTGCTGTGAAAGTTGACAAAAACTGAACTGAGAATGAATGAACAGTTTCACAGTCTTAAAAAAGATACTATTATACACAAGCTGAACTTAATTTACTGTCATCCAAATAAATCATGTCTGCTATGTAAAATCCTTTAGATTAACCATTTGTGTTTTGTAATGTGACGGTGTTCTTTCCTGCAGCCACCATGGCAGCCCTCAGACCACTTAGGAAGCCCAAAATTGTCAAGAAAAGGACCAAGAAGTTCATCAGACATCAGTCGGACCGCTATGTTAAGATCAGGGTAAGACATGCCTTGCTATACTGTTGAGCCTAAAAGCTTTTACGTCTGAAACGGCTCTTCTCTTATAGTACGGAGGGAAGGTAACGGTGATTTGTTTCAGTGCTGCCATTCCAAACTGTATTCCTGTACTCTTTACAGAGCAACTGGAGGAAGCCCCGGGGTATCGATAACAGGGTCCGCAGGCGTTTTAAGGGCCAGATGCTGATGCCCAACATCGGTTATGGTAGCAACAAGAAGACCAAGCACATGCTGCCCTCTGGCTTCAGGAAGTTCCTGGTGCACAATGTTAAGGAGCTCGAAGTCCTCCTGATGAGCAACAAGTAAGTCCTGAACGCTGCTATGGTTCGCTGGTTTATTCAGTATCAGTCGTGCAGCCATGGTGCTGTGTATGTGTATGGAATTCAATATAAACAAACCTTCAGTTAGAACATTTTAGTGACTAGAACAGTCTCTGCTGTCTGTTATAAATACAGTCCAATAAATATAGTTGTAAACGTAACGCAAGTGACATTTCCACAATGCAAAATGTCGGATCGTTTTTGATGTTTGGCTAAATGATCGTAATATTTCTGCCGTCAGGAGGTAATGACCTTGAGCTCGCTATCTGAGAGCTGCTGGTTTTATTGTGAAACTCGACAACTGACAGTACAGATTGTTGTGATCTCATGTAATTGCGCAATCCTTGACCCAAAAATTAGGCAAACCAAAAATGGATAAATCGGTGTCTGTTTTACTCAGTGGTTTCATAGTTTGTGTTATGTAAAACCAAATAGGGTTCAAATCTGGAATCGTACCAGGACAAGCAGTCTGTACTGTGGCAGATTATAGACTAACAAACGTTCTAAATAAAATTTGGCTGAACATCCAGCCATGTTAGTTTAAAGTTTAGATAAAACAGTAAATAATTTAGAGATTTCTATATAGAATTCATATCCGTTCAGTGCAGCAATAAACAGTGACGAGCAAATGGGTTGCCAGGTCTCATGAGTGCAAATTCGAGTCTGCAATTTTCCAGCGTAGGGCACAAGGAAATTGCAGCGTGCACACACTGGGACACGTCTTTAGAATACAGGGAGAACATGCTAACTCCACCCAGGAGGCATCCTGGCTTGAAATCAAACCAGGGATCTCCGGGGCTGTGACGCATCAGTGCTAACGGCACAAAAGTTACGACCGTGGTGTGTTAAAATAGGATAACTTTTTAATAAAATTGGTGCGCTTTTAATTTATACTGTTCACAAAAATTAAGTTTCAAAATTAAATATCCCCTAATTTTTGTGAGCAGTGTATTTCAATGTACAGTATTCATATTTGACTTAAGGCTATTACTAACACTAGTTTGAGTGTTTTAAACTCTGTTTTGCAGTTTGACTTTCAGGGATGTTAGACCAAGTATGTTAGTCATGTTACTGGCACTCTACCTCAGCCTCGAGTTTCTCTCCACATTTGTACCTGCAGAATCTCCCATATTCTGGCCGGGTATTGAGTGTGCAGACACAGTGTGCCAGCAGAGGAGATACCCATTCCACCTCAAGCTCTGCCCATAGCCTGCAGGTGGAAGTTATGTCTGCAACATGTCGATCAGCAAGTCTCCCATTCATTCAGCTTGGTGCCAGTGCAAGCGTTAGATTTGAAGGAGGCTGCTTTTAGACTTGGTTTGCATTTATTTTAGAGATAACGTAATGGGGTGGTTTTACTTCAGAGCTTGTTTACGTGTAGTGTAATTTATGCTGGTGCTTATCACTCTCTAAATCCAATGTTTGACTCTGCAGGAGCTACTGTGCAGAAATAGCCCATAACGTCTCCTCAAAGAACAGGAAGCTGATCGTGGAGAGAGCGGCTCAGTTGGCTATCAAGGTCACAAACCCCAACGCAAGACTCCGCAGCGAGGAGAATGAATAATGTGGCTGGCTGTCGTTTCAATAAAGTAAAAAAAAAAGTTTTCTGTTGTTATTTTTGGTTTTTACTTTACATGTCCTCTATGGTCTAAAGTAGAGATGAATCAGCTGGTGACCAGAAGCAGTTTTTATTTGATCTGCCGATCAGTCACATATCACCGATTGTATTGTACTTCTCACAAAATTTAGGGGTCTTTCAAAATTTAACATCCCATAATGAAAAGTCCCCTAATTATAGAGTAAAAACGGAGTGAGAAAACTTTTAGAATAATAAGACATTAAAAACAGCATTAACTTGCTTAATTCATTATGATCCAGATGTGGCCTATTCTGAATCGAGTCACAAAAGTAAAAAAAAAAAAGGGTTTTAGAAATGTTAATTGATAACAATGCCTAAAGGGTGCCAATGTCAGAACTGCCTGAACAGTCTGTGTGCAGGTAACAGACTCAACAGAAACAAACGGGTGATGTGGAAGTCAAAGCTCCCACACAACTTGGAAAGAGCGAAGCAAATTGCAGATATATCGCCGCTGATCTAACTTTCATTACCTGTGATTTGTCAGTCATGTAGAACCAGGGCTTTTGCTCTATTGCATAATAGTATATATGTAATTAATAATAATTATGTTGCATAATTTGGAGCCATGATAAAGCGTCTGACCTAAAAAAAAAATTTCTGCTTACCTTATGCCAGAAGACTTTGATTTTGTCACTATTTACAAGCCTGCAACGAGATCCCTTGAAAATGCGCCTAAAATAATGAATTCGCAAATAAAACCAGTATAGTCACACAGTCTATGCAATTCTAGGAATACTGATTTTATTTTGACTTTGAAAATGTCACAGTGAGCTCACTTAAAGTTTTCAGATTTGGTGTAAGCCCGGCATTACTGACACAGCAATCTACAATAAGACCAAAACCAAAGCCATGGAATCACTGGGAGAAAAAGTCCTCTATAGAAAAAAAGTTACGTCAAAATGCATCTATAATCATTTAATAATCGTAATACAGCCCTCTGAATCGTAACCAGATTTATGTAATCCTACTTCAGAAAAAACAGTACATCCATCAGTAATCAGACAACGTTCACAGTAATTTCGATCACACATGCATCTGGTAACTTATGCCCTAGCTAGTGTCCATAGATTCCATGGCCCCTGATACTGGGTCTCCCTGAACACTTTCAAAGATGATGGCCATTTCTGCGTTTGTTCTGATCTGGGTGGCAAAGTCGGCCATCACTGGGCTCTTCTCTACATCACTGATGGAAAGAAGGGCTGCCACTGCACGCATAGCCGAGCGCCTCAGCTCTTCCTGCTTCTCAAACTCCTGCTTCACTGAGCCGGCCTTCACCTGAATGGGACATAAAAGCAGAGCTTCACGACCTGGTATGTCCATGTATTTAAGTTACAAGAGACGAGCTCAAGAGTTTCAAACAAACATTTGAAAAGTCTTGATTTTCAGCTACATAGGAGCCTACAAGAACTTCATACCCTGGCTGGTCTCAATGATTCGTGGATGGGTTTTCCATTAAGCTTAAGTAGTTTCCCATTTCTGAAAATGTTAAACTGTCTAACCTGAAGTTTATTGGGCGAATTGGAAGGGCTCCTTGAGAATGGAATGCCTGTATAACGCAGACCCCCATAAACACATCACCCAAACTTCAAGTTGCAAGTCCAGCCTAGGATACGAACCCAGGTCCTCTAGAACCATCGGCACCAAGGTTTCCGAAAGTTGTCTCTTACCTCATCACTTAATCACTAATGCTGGCTTAAAAATGCTGAATCGTAGCACCCTACCTTGGTAGTGCACGTAGCTCTGAGGAGTTCCACGAGTCGGTCCAACCTCTGGACAACCGCAGTCGGACACAGAGAAGCAAGTCTGGCCAGCATGATGAAGGTTAACATCTGAGGAACATCCAAGTTGTCTGTTATGAAGTGCATTCTTAATACAGAGCATGGAATTATTATGGAAACTGGATGGGTTTGTTCAGTGGTGGCAGTTTATGGGCAAAAATTCAAACCAGTGACCCAGCTTGCATGTTATATGACTCATTTGAGTAAAATACCAACTGACCAAAGGTGCCATGTAACAAAGAACACAGAAACTGTGAGAAATCCTGCAGGCACAATTGGACAGGTGTAAGGGAATTATCCCCTGCAACAGTGACCACTACCCAACCCTGTGATAGACTGGAACACAATTCAGGGTACATCCATTAAGGTTTGAAGGAGCTTAATTGCAAAATTCGAAATATGAACATGTATAAATTCGTTGCGGTGAATCATTCATGCTGAAGTAATAAATATATGTGGGTGGGCATGCCCTCTGTAGGGTAACAGTTCATCTCAGGGCTTGCAGAGGTTGCTGAACACTGAGCAGCCTCTTCTGTGCCTCTCAGGTGCCACTACATTAATAGGGTAATTATACTTCAATGTAAATGTACTTGTATTTGTAATCTTAATGCACTGCAATCATCTGTCATAATGTGTAAATAAATACTCACTCGAATATCATAGTGATCCTTTAGACCTTCCTCTACATGGCTAAGGAACTCAAAGATGTCCAGGCACTCCAAGCAGTTGTCCAGCAGGGTGTACATGCATTCAAAAGCAGCTTTACGAACATCCAGCCCATCATCCACTGTGTGCCTGAAGGGACCCATCTCTACCTGAAACAAGGGTCACAATCTGTGTGAGTGTCCAAGTGCATTACAGGCATGCACACATTAACAATCCCACACACTGTAGAACCAAAATATAAATGCACAAAATGGAATATAAACACGAATAATCATATCTCAATGGCTGCACACAACCAAGAGGGAATGAGTTTCTCTTGAAGAAACACTGATTTACCTTTACAGTTTTTCTCAGTCGTTTTGGTACATTTCTCGAATCATTCTTGACATTTGCAAAACTGTTCTCAAAACAATTCGTGCAAATAGCAAAACACAATGGATTACCTGCAAAAGCAGGGGAATCTGAGTGTCCTACCTCTCGAATGAGCTCCTTCCTGATCTTGGTTTCTTTGTATAGGTTTGGCAGGACTGAGGTTAGGAGACCACGTACCAGGCCAGGCTTGTTGTGGGCTGCCGAATTGAACATTACCAATGCAACACGTCGCACGTTGAGATCTGAATCTTGGATGGTTTTCAGGAAGTCACCTAATTTGATTAAAAATAGCAAACAAAATCCTTAGGTAATAGGCTTTGAGGTTCCCTGATCAATATTTAATACTGAAAGTGGACGTTTATACCTATGCATTCCTTAAGAAGAAGGTCTATGGGCACAGGGTGGTCTACGATGGTGAATTTCACAGCTGTCACCACAGTACTACGGGCAAGAGACGATCCTACAAAAGATTACCTTATGTTATTCTTCTGAACTGGATTTCTAAAAAGTGGAGTCTCTCTATAGGTTTCCGTATATCCCCAATTATACATGTTATTCTGGAGAATCTCCTTGACTAGAACCCCCTGACTATTTCGAATTAGCCTTAGAACATTTCAACCTTCCCTGCGTCCTTGCTAAATATTTTCATTTCATTTCAGTTTGCAGAAATGATGAGCACTTGTAACACTTGAAATGTAGTGATTTAAAATTATAATCCCATCCATCCACCCTGGGATTTCTGCCCCTGCTCCTTACAGCACCCTTGAATGAACCCGACTCAAGTTTGCCTGAATAACCTTACCTGAGGATAACTGCTTCTTAAGCCTGAGAAGCAGATCAGATGGATTGACCAGGGTGAGTTTTCCCAGGCACTCTGCCACTACATTACGAGTTCCCTCTTCAGGGCACTCACAGTTCTTGAAGAGCAGAGACCAAATGTTCTCCACATGAGGCTTCAGACTCTCAACAGATAAAGCACTGATTACTTCCTTTAGAGAATGAAGAAGCAGATATTGTCTTTTCGGCTGCCCACCAATCTCCTTCAACAGAAAGGGCAGGTACTCCTCGAGATTCCCCACACAAATGTTGCCCAAAGCACATGATGCTGCAGATTTCACTTCTTCATTAGGGGAATTAAAGGCCTCCATGATGACCATCTTCAGTTCCTTGTGAACACCCAAGTTCATGGATCTTCCCACTTCACCAAGGCAAAGGAAAGCTAAGGTCCTTACAGACTCTGACGTCTTTTGGTTTTTCACCTCCTGGATCAGGTTGCTGACTGTCCCAGAAGCTTCCCTGGGACACGCTGAGGACAGGGCAGCCATGCACTTGGCTACTGAGTGATAAGACTGCCTGTGGACAGGCATGGAGTCAGCTGACTTAGCCTTATAGAAAGGAGAAGTCAAAGCTTTCATGAGGTCACTGTATGATGTATTGCTGGTCTTGGTCGTTACAAGGGCCTGAAGGAAGTCAGCAATGGAGCCAAGAGCACCTCCTTGCAATAGTGGAGAATGCACCAAGCGAAGAACTTCTGGCAAGATAGTATCTCCTATCTTAGCTAAAGAATTTGGACAGACCTTGGCCATACAGGTCAAAAGCTTGATAGCCATCTGAGACACGTGCATGTCGTTTTCCTGAATGAGAGCAGGTAGCTCGTTTAACACAGACTCTATCAGAGCAGGTTTGAAACTATCGCTGTAGTTTGCAACAATAATGTTCAATGTGGTTAAGGTGTTTAGCTTAAGGGCACGTTGGTTCTTCCGTAGGAAAGATCCTAGAATTGGGATTCCTTCAGTCAAGATGGGTCTTAAGTCAATCTTAAGCGGAGAAGAGGCAATAGTCGACAAAGCCTTCACGGCGGTGAGCCTTGTGATTTCATTCTTTAGTCTTTCCAGAAAGATAAGCAGCGTGGATTGGAGGTCTCCACCCAGCTGGTCACCCAGATGACCGATGATGTTGCTCATGCAGCAAATTGCCCTCTCCTTTACTTCCTGGTCAATATCTGCTGCCTTTAACCTCTTTAAGGTACTTGTGAACACATCCTTAACGTAGGGCTTAGCATCGAACGAGGACGGTTTGTCCAGGGGTCGCATCATCTTAACTATCTGCTGGGTCACTTGAAGGGCTTCAGAGGTGATTTTGTAGAAATGGTCTTCAACACATTGGATTGCAGGGGGCAGAATGACTTTGATGTGTGGGTGAAAGACTTCTGGGTTGTGGCTAGTCAGGAGAACATGGAGGAAGGAGAGAGCGTCAATTTTCATGTTTGAGGAGGTGGACTTATCTGTAAGAGAGTACACAATGCCTATGGGAAAAAAACAAGCCATTATTAGAAAGAAAATATACTGCTTACACAAATTAGAGGATATTTCCAAATGGAATATCCCATAATGAAAGGTCCCCTAAGTTCTGTGAGCTGTGTACTAAAGGTAACAGCAGGTTGAGTTGGTTCATTTTGGCAAACTGCATTAAGCATTAAATTGAATACACATTTGAAAGAGTGCTTGGATGGAGAAGTGGCCTAATATGCTGGTCCTTCACCACAAAGTGTATACCAATTAGCAATTGCTATGAAATAGCAATTAGGGTAGTCATAAGGCGGCATAATGAAATTGGGCCAGTGTGAATGTGCATGACTAGTGTCGACTTAGCTTTTAGCCATTTGTGAATAGGCACTGGAAGCTAAAAGCAATGCTAAATAATAAATAAATAAACCAACACAGTACACTATGTTTGATTATCGGTGGTACCTTATGCCCGGGTTGGGCAGCACATACAGGCACACTTAGGTGCTTTTGCACTGAAGGAAGTTTTTATAGTTCTTAGAACTGTTGCAAAACTTGCCCCGTCTTGCTTGTTCATTCAACGGGAACTGGGAACAAAGAATGATGTAACCCTGAATGATGTAAGTATTTCGTGATTGGTCCATGTTGAGAGTAACCACCATTTTGTATACTAGTAGCTATATAAACAACAGGGTCAGTTTTAATTAGGATCCTCTTAAAGAGTTCCTAACTTAGCTTTGAAAACTGTCTGTTTAAGTGGAGTTGTTTGTGTGTAGTGTTCATTTTGGCCATTGTGGTAGTGTCGCTCTGGGTAGGAGATGTGAGGGAATCTCTAGGGTCAACCAAAACCACCATTTGTTGCCCTTTATTGACTCAATGTTCCACAGTGTTTAAAGAACTATTCTGCCTCGTCTTCTTTCTCACCTTAAAAGAACTCCTAAGTCTCCTAAAAGTCCTTCTCCTGCTCCTAACAGTGCCTAGAAGCTCTTAAAATGCTTTATGAATAACCTTGATTTTGCACTAACATCTACTTCTAACTTTAAGTGGGAAATCCCCACAATTCAAAGATACTTCTCATAATTTTGTCACTGGAAGCAACTCTTAGCACTAGGAATCTTTATGAGTCTGACCCTGAACTTGGGGGAGCTCTATGCGTGCCAAATTAGTCTTTATAACTGCTTGGTGCGAAAACGTCTTTGACTGTGTCTGAGTGAGGGGACCCGTACTCCAAGAGTAATCATTGTTGGAAGGGCAATATGTTTAGGGTACATGCTCACCTGTGTCATTTGAAATAATTCTAATAATATTATTATTTATTGAGTGTAGAAACATACCTGGAATGAGGGCAGGAATGTGCTCCCCTAATGCTCCAGGAAGCACAGTGGCCATTTCTGTTAGTATAGTAAAACAGCCTTGTCTCGACTTCATGCTCTTCTCTTTTAGCTGCTTCTGTATGGCCTTTATTACTGTCGGAACCTAGAAGTGCAAAAAATGTCTGCTGTTAGATCTCTTTTACTGTCCAGCTCCCTGGACAACATTGTCAGAAAAAGTTGGGGGCTGATGATCTCCAATTTGTCAACAAATGCATGAGAAGATTATTAAATATTCAGAAACAATGTTCCTCAAAGAAAGATTGGAAGTACATATGTACATATTCCCTTTACAGTGCATAAGATTATTAAATGACTCAAGGAATCTGAAGGAGTCTCAGTCTGTAAAGGGTACGGGTACAAGCCCTGAAGAGATGTGATCTCTGATCCCTCAGACGGCACTGCATCAAGAACCGTAATTCATTAATAGTTGATAGAACGACATTGGCAAGGGATTACTTCATCAAACCTTTATAAAGCTCTATAATAGAGTTTTATTCACAGATACAACTTAAAACTTTAAAAATAAGCTTTATTTTAACCATGTCCAGAAGCAGCGTTGACTTCTCTGGGGTCAGAGACTTCTAGAATGGACCATCACCAATTGGAGACATGTATTGTGCTGCAGATCAATCGGTATAGTAAGTATCTTTTTCGGAAAAAATTGATGTTGTGTGCTTTAGACCAAAGACATAAAGAACCATCCAGACAGTTATTAGCAAATGTCCAAAAGCCAGGGTTTGTCATGGTATGGGGTCAGTATTCTTTGCATTTACACTTTTGTAATGGCAGCATTAATGCAGAAAGGAACATTGAGATCTTGCCACTCTAAATTGTAAATAATTGTGAATAAGCACATGAAACCATCTGAGATGTACACCCTCAAGCTTCAGGTCAGAAGTCATTTGTTTCCAGCCAGTGTTTCTAAAATATGCTCAAAACCCACCACAGTCATTGCTACGATAAACAGTAACGGAAGATAAATACAGTACTGTGGCCACCGTTATAGACCTTTGATTGCTTTAGCAATGGTATAATGACCATATATAATTATTTATTGGTCTGTTTATTAGAATACAACAATACAGGACATTTGTATGCAGTACAAACCGAAAAAAAAACTGGAAAAAAACAGCTTCTGTAGGCTACAGTGATAAATACACTGCTCACAACTATTAGGCGATATTTCACCCTAATTTTTGTGAGCAGTATATTTAGTGTGAGCTTCCCTTACACTAGCAATAGCAGCACCTGGCAGCATTATTGGGATAGTAGTAAGTTAACCCTTCTACAGTCTGAAAAAGATTGATCAGGAATCGTGGCACCAAAGAAACCACTTTTTCAGTAGGAAAACAGGGTAAAAAGGCAAATATCGCAAACATCACGAAAATTGGATTAAAGATTAGTGGAAAAGATTATTGAGTGATAAATCAAAGTCTAAAATGTATTGGACAATAAACATGGACAGTTACACCATTGCTAAAACAGCAAATCTAATGAATAAGGTGAACTTTGCTTGTACCTGTTTTTTTAAGAGTGTGACTGCAGGGTCCTCCTTTGCACCACGATCTAAGGCAGAGCCGTGAGGGGGTTTAGTCTGTCGTAGTAATGCCACAAAAGTGAGGAAAATGTCTGATTTGACATTCTCCTCTCGTTCTTTGAAGTGGGACAGCAGAGTTGGACACACAGACCCATAGAGTTCCACCAGCAGATCTCTCCGAGTGCTGATGACCGCTTCCAGGCATTTCACAGAAGAGCGTCTCACTTTCCAGCTGATGTCATCATCATCGCTGTACTCATCATCTGGTTCTGGAGGACAGAGTTTGCATTAATAACACAGGATGGCAACGCCTGGGTGGTGTGATGCATTAAAACCCAGTGCATTAAGAATATGTAACAGCACCCTGGTCTTCATCTTCTTCATTCTCTATATCCATGGAATCCTCCTGGTCCTCCTCGGCATCGTAGTTATAGTTTGGGTCATAGGTGATATACTTAAGGCACAGCTTAATGACCCTAGAGATGTGAGTAGACATTTCTTTAGGGCATCTTCCAAAAGCAAAATAAATCTTTTTAGAGGCATGGCACATGATTCACATGCAACATTTTGAAACCAGAAGGATCAACAACTACCTGCGAACAAACGCTTCAAAGGCTTGGAAGCAGTTCTCCCTCAGTTCATCATCGTCCATATTACAGAACTTTACCACCATTGGGATGATCTTGTTCAGGTGCTCACCTTAAAGAGACCATCTTTTTGAAAATGCACTGGAATGTCAAAGGTCAAGGCTTATTGTCTATAAAAAGCTCTCAGAGGCTACTTTTGGGTAGTGTACCTGTTAGTAAGAGATCATTGACTGCATGCCTCTACGATACACTCGAAGACCCTTTGTCCAGATGACAAACATTGAGAGGGGATTTATCATTGGACTGAGAGAAGAAGGATGATCGCCTTAGCAAAATTGCCTGTTTTTTCTAATCTAAGCCGTTCTGGCATAGTTGTTAGAAGGTGTTCGGAGCTGTGGTTCCATGAGGGCATTCCACACGGTGTACAGGTTTTGGATGGCCCAGACAGAGAAGAGTATTGCTGTCACAGTGCCCATTAGGTGCCAATGAGTGAAAGCATTGCTTTTTCATTTATAACGAATAACAATTTGAAATTGTGTACTTTTTTTGTAGAAAAAAAGAAAAGTAATATTAATTTAAAATGAATTGGCATTCTCACTGAGAACAGAAGATGTGCATGATTGTACCCTCTGGTGCTCAAAAATGCAACTTTATTAGATAGTGTAATAAACAAGAATGAATAATCCAACTCGATTATGCACATCATCCCATTTGGCATCGTGATGTATTGTGTCAGCTTTAGTGATAATACACTACTTAAATATCCCCTAATTTTTCTCTCCAGCCAGTAACTTCTGCTTAATCCACACAGGGGCATGAACCAGCCGGGTGCAAGGGCAGGAACACACACACAGTCACACAGTAAAACACGTCTTTGGACTGTGGGAGGAAACCGGTGTACCCAGAGCGGTACTAAGCGGTGTTACTCACCGACCCACCGTGCTGCCCCCTAATTTTTGAGAGCAGTATATAACTGGCTATCTCACCGACTCGATGCCCTCCATGTCGGCTGATGGCAGTCAGGCACTGGATGTAGGTACGTGTGTTGGCAGCAGGAGCTCCTCGTGTCAGATGCCCCATGAGATGCTCAGTGAGCTCGGTGAAGATGGCAGGGCTGCAGCTGGGCACTAGATGCCCGAGTGCTATAATTGCACGTTTCCTGACTGCCATGCGAGGACTTGTTAACTGTGGAAGAAGACTAGTCAGGATGGACTGGTGGAAACTGACCAAGGTGCTGCTCAGCCTATAGAAGTGAAAACATGGTTCAGTTAAACAGTGGAACCTGCAATTTAATGACTTAATGACTACAATCTTATAATTTTCGTTTAACTATTGTCTTCATTGTAATTGTAAGAAGAGCACTGACTTTAGGTACTTTTAAAAACAGACTGAAAATATTTTTATTTGAGCAGACTTTCAGCTAAAACCTTCTCTTTTTTCACATTTGTTCTGATTAATTTTCTCTTTGAACTCTTTCAATTCTTTTAATTTAAATTCTGTAAAGCACTTTGGTCAAATGGCCGTGGTGTATAAAGGTAAAAAAGGAAAAATGTTCTTTTGGACACTGTCATTGAAAGAAAACAACAACAATTAAATGAATTAATTATATAATAATAACAATTATTAAAATAAATAATGCAGAATAATTATAATTATGCTATATTTAACAATTCATTAAATATAATAAATAAATAAAATGTATTTATTTATTTATTATGTATGTATTTATTGTTAAATGCTAAATAATATTTTAGGCTATTTATAATGTAATGCTGTATTTAACAATCTCTAACAAATTATATTTGTTTATTCATAATCATGATGATAGAATTAAGAATGTATAAAGAATGTAAATTGTATTACAAACAAATGTATTTTTTTCGATTTTCTTCATTTTATTCTTGTACGATCTAATTTGCTTTTCAGAACACTGCCTTGTTCCCTTTTTGAAAAAGTGACTTCTAAGCCGCTACTCTTCCAAATAGACCATTCCTGATCAAGCTTCATCAGACTGTAGAAGAGGCCAGATGCTGCTGTTACTTATGTGTAAAGGGAGATCCCACTAAATAATTACCAATGTAGCCTATAAAAGCTGTTTTACTCTGATTTATGTTTCAGTTTTTCAAACTGCATACAATACATGTATTTTCCTGTTTTATTCTGATAAACAGACTGACAAATAATTCCATGTTTTAAATATAATTGTAGCATCACTAGCATGATGGTATTACTAATCTAAGGGTGGCCTAAGACTTTTACACTGCTCTGTACATTAAACACCTACCTTCCTAGCATATCAGAGAGAATATCCAAAGCTTCCAGTTGGACTGACACATCTTCCTGTTTACCCATAGCACCAATCAGCTGAGCCGTAATCTTCTTACTAACGCTAGCAGTCAAACCCAAACCTTAAATGGAACAACATCAACAACAGCAAACACAAAAGTTGGGTACTTGGCGGCCTAGTGGTTAAGGTACTGGACTATGAACCAGAAGGTCCAGGGTTCAAATTTCACTTCTGCCAAACCCTTAACCCACAATTGCTTGAATTGTAAAGACTATATTAATTATGAGTCGCTCTGGATAAGACTGTCTGCTAAATGCCATAAATGTAAAATGTACTTGGGTGAAGGTGTCTGTTAAACGTAACTACAGGACTGTGGTGGCCTAGCAGTTAAGGTACTGTACTATGGACCAGAAGGTCTAGGATTCAAATCCCACCTCTGCCAAGCACGGCCCTCAACCCACAACTGCTAGTGAATTGTAAGTCACTCTGGATAAGGGCATCTGCTAAATGCCATAAATGCATATTTATAGTATTTAGCACCTTTCA
>JAUZSU010152984.1:0-14416 GCA_034780255.1 Parotocinclus maculicauda
AGCATGGGAATCAGTGATAGTGACAGATCATGACTGTTAGGAAAGTGGTCACTATCACTGATTCCCATGCTCCCACTTCATCTCAATTTAACGCCTGTGAATGTTTCTAATGTGAGTGGCTTCTGCTGAGATGGAGGCGATGTTAACATGGTATTATGTGTTAACTTATCAACTAAAGCAGTATCTTAAGCAAAACATATATTTTATAGCTCATTTACATAAGGGACTACTTACTCCAACAGACATTTTAATTAAAATGTTTAAATAATTGTGTCCAATTCTTGTGGCTAACAGTGCATCATTTCTTTAATAAAACCGATTTATCTCTAGTCAGCTTCCTAAAGGCTTAGCAGTAAGCCTCAGGAATACGAAGCACCATAGACTTCACAAATTCATAATCCAAAATGTGTGAACAGAACAATATACCAAAGCGTATACAATAATAAACATCAAGTGGAAAAAGAGCATCAACGTCTTGCTCTTTAAACACAAAAACTAAAGAAATGTCATGACAACATTAGACGAGGAGTCTAATCTGGAGCAAGATGTGACGAAGGAGGTTGAAGCTGGTAGAGGCAGGAGGAGACGGGTATAGAAGTGTGGACATTTTTAGTGCCAGTGCGTGGAATAAACAAACTAAATAAATGAGCAAATGATGACAAGTCATCCTTATGATATATATAAAAGTGTTTAAGTCTGTTAAATAAAATGCAGCCATGCTAAGTAGACAAACGCAAGCAAAAAAAAATCCTGAAAATCATGCCCTGAAGTGGATGCTAGTCCATCATACGACTAAGTAAGGGTTTCTGTTGCAGTGTGGAGGAAAGATCAGAATAAATAAATTTTCCTTATTTTTCCCTAGGGGCCACGGGGCTTGCTGGGGCCTAAAGGTCCACCTGGAATACCTGGATCTCAAGTAAGTATAATATTTACAACCAAGCCTTTTTTAAAATAACAGTTAAAATACATTGTCACTTCAATATACTTTTTTATTGAAGTACAGAAACCACATCCCCAGCCTATCCAAATTAACCCAGAACTTATTTAAGAAATTTCCCCCTTGGGGATAAATAAAGTACTATCTGTCTGTCTGTGTTTTTTTTTCTCAGTAGTTTTGAAACTTTCTCTAATAGCTGGTTATTTCAGGTTTTATTTTAAATATACAAACTCAAATACTCACAGTTACTATCACAGTGAATACAACAGATATGTTTGCACTAATTCCAGTTTATATGCTGCACTATTAATCAGAGAGTTAAACACGCATGTTATTTATCTTTAACTGGAATTTTCCTTCAACTGGAATTTAATTGCAATCTGTTAATCACTGTAGCAAACCAGTTAGTGTATTTTTCGCAGATATTTTTCACCATATGCTGTTTCAACACTTGCAAGACTTAAGTAAAACAGGGACTAAAGGTGTTCAGCATTGATTATTTGTCTCAATAAGACTCATTAATCATAAACATGACTCTCAATAAAATGTAGTCTGATTTGAACTCAAAATATGATATTCATATTTCACAAATTTCACAAAGTAATAAGACTTCATTTTTTACTACTTTAAGGGTGTTCGTGGAAGTGACGGTCCTCATGGCCCGAAAGGAAGCTTGGTTAGTAAAACTCTCTATTTATTTTACTAATTTGATTTGGAAATAACAAAAAACAAACTGAATAATACATATTGTTTTGAGTTACTTGATTATTTGTGTGCTTTATAGGGACCTCAAGGAGAACCAGGTCCTCCAGGCCAGCAGGGAACCCCAGGTACCCAGGTAAAACATTTAAATCAATCACATTAATGAATGTGTAATTACATATACACACTTTATGTTAAATATTATATTAAATTAACTCACTTGCCACTTCATTTGGTACACCTTGCTAGTACCGGGTTGGACCCATTTACCTTCGGAACTGCTCTAATTCGTCATGGCATAGATTCAATAAGTTGCGAAAATCTATGAGATTTTGATTTGTATTAACATGATAGCATCATGCAGTTTCTGCAGATGCGTATCTCAATCCACAACATCCTAAAGGTGCTCTGTTAGATTGAGATCTAGTAACTATTGAGACCATTGCACTACAGTGAACTCATTACCATGTTCAAGAAACCAGTTTAGGATAATTCAAGCTTGGTGACAATGGCATGTTGAAGATGGTACACTGTGGTCATAATGGCATGGACATGGTCAGCAACAATACTCAGGTAGGCTGTGCCAGTTAGTGGTGTTCAGTTTGTATCTTTCTGGCCCAAAGTGTGCCAAGAAAATATCCCTCGCACCATTACACTACCAGCCTGAACTGTTTATACAAGGCAGGATGGATTCATGCTTTCATGTTGTTTTTGCCAAATTCTGACCCTACCATGCAGCAGAAATTGAGATTAATCGGACCAGGCATCTTCTGTTGTTCAATTTTTTAAGCTCATGTGAATTGTAGCATCAGTTGCCTGTTATTATTTGACATGAGTGGTACTTAGTGTTTCTTTTGCTGCTGTAGCCAATCTGCTTCATGGTTTAACATGTTGTGCATTAAGAGCACTTCTGCATACCTCGGTTGTAAGGAGTGATTCTTTGAGTTATTACAGTTGTTATTTTTTTGTCCGTTTAAACTGAATTCTTCCACCATTCTTTGTAAACCAAGGAAAGGGCTGTGGTAGATCAACAGTTTCTGAAATACTCAGGCCAGCCCATCTAGGACAAACAACAATGCCATGTTCAAAGTCACTTCTGATTCTGGTGCTAATTTTGAACTTCAGCAGGTCATCTTGACACAACAAACCTTTTTTATAATTTTTTATTCAGAGCATTCTTAGATTTGTTGTACAATTAACCCTCCTTAGGTCATGCCACACTCACGTACGGGCTAGTATCTAACTTGGCAGAAGAATCTTATTTTTTTAATCGTTCTCTTAAAACAAAACAGAGGACCTTAAATTTTCAGCTCTTACTGATTTTTACATGTGCTCTCCAAATCCAAAATCATATTTTGAGTTAGGTTTGTGGACTTGTAAACCTCTTTTATTAGTGCCCTGATATTTGTTGGAACACAAACCTTTTGTGCAGATTAGTCTGAGACTTCATTATTGTCCCAGATGATCACATACGATCACAAATACACAAATTTACCTCCATAATGGCTAAACTGTTTGGTATAAAATACAGAGTGAAATATAGATAGTTTCAGATAATCAGTTCTGAACATGAGAATGATGTTTTTACTTTTTTACAGGGAACCCCTGGTCCCCAGGGTGCTAATGGTCCCCCAGGAGAAAAGGTAACATTTTATTAAAACACGTAAAACAGAATGCTCAGAAAAAAATACAGCTATTACACATACAGTGCATTTGGAATGTTTTCAGACCCTTTCGGGTTTATTTTAGACCTTTTTCTAAGATACATTTTCCCCCATCAGTCTGCACTCAGTAACAAGAAAGTGAAATCATAAAGAAAGAAGAAAACAGGCATTGCTTATCACCTGCCCAATACCATCCCTACAGTGAAGCACGTTGATGACAGCATCCAGCGGTGGGGGTATTTTCAGTGGCTGGGACGGGGAGACTGGTCAACGTAGAGGGAAAGCTAAATGGCGCAAAGTACAGAGATATTATTGTACTCTTGACCAAGAGTGCTCAAGAACTCCAGGCGGAAGTTTCACCTTCCAACAAGACAGCATCCCTAAGCACACAGCCAGGACAACTCAGGTGTGAGAAAACTCTGTGGGTGTCCTTGTGTGGCCCAGCTAGAGCTCTGATTTGAACCTGGTCAAATATCTGTAGTGAGACCTGAAACTGGCTGTCCAACCTGACAGGACTTGAGATGATCTGCAGAAAAGAATAGCAGAAAATCCCCAAATTCAGGTGTGCAAAACTAATAAAAATCATACCCAAGACTGGAGGCTGTAGTTACTGCTATAAAAGTGTGGCAACTAAGTATGAAGTAAAGAGTCTAAATACTTATGTATATAAGTATATATAATATTTTCGTTTTTCCTTCCCAATAAATAAATAAGCAATTTCTAACATCATGTTTTCACTATGCAGTATTGAGTGCAGAATGATGGGGGAAAACTTTTACTATTATCATTTTTTTTTTGCACCAGGTCGTACTACATTTTTCAAATATAAAATAATAGAGGGTCTTATTTTTTTAAATGTATTATTACATTTTGACAAAATAACATTATGTATTGCCGCCAGGTTGGCTAAAGATGTTGAATATGTTTCTTTGTTTGGGATTTTACAGGGACCCACAGGGAAACCAGGTCTTCCAGGCATGCCCGGAGCTGATGGTCCTCCTGTAAGGACCGCTATTTGACACTTTTTTGATATAGTCACCCTTTGTTTCCTTATTATGTTCAATAATAGGCAAAGTTGTTGGAATTTCTGCACGTGTTATGACCAGAAGCACTACCGTTATCTCAGTAGGAGAATCTATTTAGTTGTACAATATTTTCTCTTTAACAGGGTCACCCAGGAAAGGAAGGCCCATCAGGAACTAAAGGAAATCAGGTTTGCATAGAAAACAGTATTCTAAAATCTTTTAACCACTTTTTTCACTGCTGTGTAACTAGCAAGCAACTTTTTATTGACAAAAACATCCAGTTTAAGCAAAGAATTCATATTTACAGTGCTCACCCTTCTTTAAGACTTCTGCAATTTACCTCGGCGTGCTGGATATCAGCTACTGGGCAATGATATTGAATGATGGCAACCCATTATTGCCTAATCACTGCCTGAAGTTGATCACAGTTTCTGGATTTTAGTTTGTACACCCTCCTTTTGAGTATTGACCACAGGTTCTTAATGGGATTGAGATTTGGGGAGTTTCCTGGCCATGGACCCAAAATTGCAATGTTTTATTCACTGAGTCACTGAGTTATAACTTTTGCAAGATGACATGGTGCTCCATCGTACTGCAAAAAAAACATTGTTCATCTACAAATTGCTCTTGGATTGTTGTGAGAAGTTGCTCTTGCAGGACGTTTTGTCATTCCTTAGTCATGGCAGTGTTCTTAGGCAAAAATTTGTGCGAACCCACTTGGCATGACACAGGACTCATGGTAACACTCACCTTTTTCTCTTAGGACAATAATTTTTCCAGATGTCCGAGACAGCGGGCTTCATCCGACAAAATAACTTTACCCGAATCCTCTGCAATCTGACTTTTGTATACTTCCTGCAAAAAGTTGATGTTGCTTGAGGTTTTTCTTGGAGACTTTTGGCTTCTTTGCTGCCCTTTTTGGATGCACTAACACCTGCCCTCTGCCATTCGTGAGCAAGCTCTGCACTGGTGGTGACATAAATGCATCCTCTTTTGTAGAAGGTCCTGACCCATGCTTGATTTTGTTGGGCACTCTGAAACCTTCTTCACTGCAACTGAACCACTCTCTGTGAAGCTCTATCTTATCTCTTTTTCTTATCTTGCAAGAAGTAATGTCCTTGCTCATGAAACCCTTTTAATGCAATGCAATGTTAACTGCACGTTTCTTTGGAGGTAACCATGGTTAACAGAAGAAAACATAAATGCACTACAACCCTTTACGTCAATCAACCTGCTCTTCTAATCAGTATGGCATAGTGATAACAGCTGGCTTGTCCTTATTGTCTTGTCCTTTTCTTGTAAGCTAACAAGATTATCACTAAAATTATGTTAGCAGGCCGTTTTAGGGCTGAAATGCAGTAGTTTTTGTGATAAGGTCGTTTTTTTGGGAGGGAATGAGAATCAATTCATCTGATCACTCTTTAGTTAATACAAATTGCCACTATAAAAACTGATGCAGCAAACTTTGTGAAAACACAAAATGTGTGCCATTCTCAAAACAATCGTACTATATTTTCCTTACAGAAATGGTGCTTATTAATTCATTATTGCAGTCACTAAACAGCTTCTGATCTCGACTCCAGATGTACGCATTGGTTTAAGAAGACATGCATTCGATTCATTGGTCATGCTAAATTGCTTCGGGTGTGTGTCTTGACTAATAATATAATTATATGCCATGAATAGCCATTGCAGCTAATGTGATGTTAAATAAATAATAAACAAACAAAGAAGTGGTTAATAATTAACATTGCATTGTTTCTTCAGAATAAAATGTGTCATTTGTTAACAATATGATTATAATTCATTTATTATCTATATTGTTAAAATGTATTATGTAAATATTGTACCTTTGTATGTGAACTATAGATGTAAGTATATTTTTGCTTTTGTCACCTTTTTTAATTACTTTTTGTTACAGGGGCCTAGTGGTCCTCAGGGCGCTATTGGCTATCCTGGCATCCGTGGACTTAAGGTATTATTCAACCCTCTTTCTTATATTTTGATTTAAATTATCTTGTCTGGATTTCTGATTAATCTGAAGTCATAAGAATAAGCATGATTTCCTAATCTATTACCACACAATAGTTTGCATTACTACAGTATTTAATAATTATTAATATTTAATATTTTAGGTATGTGTAACTATAATTTTAAGAACTTACAAAACCTTCTCTTTCAGCTCTTATGGCGTTTTTCATAATTAGCTTAGCCCTAAGCCATTCTGTTGCAAAAACTTTAACTTTAACAAATTAAAGTAGAACTATTTTTTTAAATTACTTGATCATAATATTTAGAATTTTAAAGATGCAAAGTCGAAAAAAACTTTTTAAAGTTTAAAAAAAAATTTTTTTCAAGTGACATTTCTTTAAATTGGGCCACATCTTTTTGCCAAGATAAGTCTCAAACTAAATTTATTACCCCAAAGGTTCACATACATTTTACATTCAGGATAGTGTGTTATTAACAAGTGTTGTTTGATGTTGGTAGTGTAGTTTGGTGTGTTGATTAAAAACATGAAAAGTATGATCTATTAGTTTGTGAAAATTTAAAAACAACTATTTTAATCTAAATGTAATAAGTCAAATATAACCACAGTTGTTATTTTAGTGAGGTCAGTGCCTTATTGTTGTTATTTCTATTATTATTTTATTATTTTTATAACAATAAGTATATTATTTTAATATAAAATATTTTTTTCATCATTCTCAGGGTCTTCAAGGTATTCGTGGACTGAAGGGTCATAAGGGCGAGAAGGTGAACATTGTTTGTGTATATGTTGTACCTTGTTATCTGTGTTAACAGTGATTTGTATAAATCTGTGATTTGTGGTCTGTTTAAAATTGAATCTTAGATACAGTCACTACAAACAAGATAAACTGTTTTACAATATATTGTATGTATTATATGTATGTAAGAATTGTTGTATGTAATTTCCTTTAGGGCGAGGATGGTTTTCCTGGAATCAAGGGAGACTTTGGTCTAAAGGGAGAGAGGGTACGATATTAACAATATCTCATACCATAACGATAGGCTGCTTGTAATAAATAAAGTATTAATGCATGCAGTTGTACTTGTTTGTTAAATAATTTAATATAGTCTGTATTTAAAAATCAAAACTTGGATTACTCTCCACTTTTCATATTATTATACTGTTTAACTATTTATATAATTGTATTGTAGGTACTTAAAATTTGTACTGCATTTTTTGTGACTGTGTCCTCAGGGAGAAGTAGGTGTACCAGGCACCAGAGGAGAGGATGGTTCTGAAGGCCCAAAAGGTCGTTCTGGTCCTCCTGGTGAGATTGGATCCATTGGTATAATTGGAGAAAAGGTAAGTGTGTTTTTCTATAATGGTTGATGAGATAGAGAATAGAGAGCAAAAGAGTCTTAGCTGACTCTTCAGTAAGAAAATCTTTCCAAATCCCATAGACTCCAAGATCCTCTCTTATTAACTTCATAAAGATAATAAACCATTACTATTTTGAGGATGCCTATATTTATTTTTGTTCTTATAGAGGTACCAATTCATCTATTTAAAAATAATAGTTTTTAAAACATATTTATTATTAAATAATTTTGCCAAGGACTGTTGCTACATTATTGACTGATGATTATTTACATAGTCTGGTTTACAGTCATTATGTAGTAGTAAATGCTACTTGGTTATTATTTGAACATTTATAATATATGTTTAAACAGATAAAACATCAATGTTCAGTACTGTAAATATTATTGAGGTTAAGTTTCAGGTTAAAAAAAAAGCAAGTTTCATTCAAATTTAATTATGTCAAAACAAAACAGCTTTCTTAGGAAAAGTGTCACTCCACAAAAAAGGCAATATAATTAATAAACACTGAGTATCTGATTTCTACATGTTATACTGTGTGTACTGCTTTTCATTAATTATATAGTGTCAGGGAAAAAAAGCTCAACTAAGCCTTGGGAAGGATGGCAGCAGTTAATACAATGTTATAAATTAAATAATGTTTTAAACCTATAAAACATCAATTCCATCAAATAAAAAGATCGTATACACTACTGTACAGTCATTTAGCTGGATAAAGAGGAACGTGGGATACAAATTAAAAGTCCTTTATGCTATAGTCAGGGAAGCAGAAGACATTGTTTAGTTCATTTTCTTTTTCTAAAGACATGGACTATATTTAGTCATGGCCAGTTTTAATGTATGTTTAATATATTAATATGATTGATGGCAATTTATACAATTCTAGGGCAAACTTGGAGTTCCTGGACTGCCTGGTTATCCTGGACGACAAGGGCCCAAGGTGAAATAGTCTTACTTTGTGGTCTCTTAACCTATCTTTTAAATTTTTGTTTTGGTATTTCATAGACTTTTGCTTTTTCAAGGGCTCACTTGGTTTCCCAGGATTTCCTGGTGCAAGTGGAGAGAAGGGTGCAAGGGTAAGGTTTCATTAATATGGATATTAAGTTTGCAAAGTTCCCATAATATCCTGGACTGAAGTTGCTATTGTACTGTTAATATAAGGATTACATGATTATATAATGGAACTTTCATATAATACATTTGTATTTTAATTTTTATGTCGTATTACATAAGTCACTACTATTTTGGTCTTTAATGCCCCACTTAAGTGAGATATTCTTCTGCAGGGACTTTTTGGCAAGACTGGTCCAAGAGGACAAAGAGGACCAACAGTATGACCTTATTTGACTTTCTTCTGTTCAGTTCGTTTATTAATTCTGGTCAACAATGCTTATTTTACCACAATACCTATAGTAGAAGAATAACAGTAAGAAGTATATTTATAATATGTAATGGGATTTAATGTATTATTTTACATTAACTGCATAATTTAACATACCAAATTGTTGAGTGTGTACTAGCTTATTTGAATGGTGGTCACTCTAGGGACCAAGAGGACAGAGAGGGGCACAAGGGTCTACTGGAAAACTTGGTGCAAAGGTAATAATCACTTTTATGAGTTTCTATAAATAGTACTTCAGTATTGTTGTTTACATTTACTTTTTATGTATTAGGGTTCATCAGGCAGTGACGGTCCATCTGGACCACCAGGCGAGAGAGTAGGTTCATCAAATATTGTGTTTCTTCAGATAGCTTAAATAATATTCACTCACCAATTCTTGCTTTCTCTTTGACTCTTTCAGGGATTACCTGGACCTCAAGGAGCAAATGGATTTCCGGGTCCAAAGGGACCTCCTGTATGAGAAAGCTCCATTCTTAGCTAATTCTAGACTATAATAATCAATAAATGTAACAATAACTAGCTGTAACATTTTAGATATTTTATATACATTATTAACTCTTATTAAATGTGTTCTTGAATATTTGTAAACTAGTCACTTTGATTTCATAAAGGGACCTCCTGGAAAAGACGGCTTGCCTGGACATCCAGGACAGAGGGGTGACGTGGTAAGTATTCTTATCAATGCACCCCCCAATGGACAATGTTTTACTGTTGTTTACATTATTGTATTACATACACAGTATGTTAATTTTCTATATGTCTGTACTATAGTGTAAATACTCTAGAACAGTAAACAGAATAATATTTTTCATTAGTTTGTGCGTTTTGCCAACACTGTTTACAAATTGCTGGGAGTAGCCCCTTTTTTGTTTTACTTTTTTGTTAGGGATTCCAAGGAAAGATTGGACCACCTGGACCACCAGGAGTTGTTGGACCTCAGGCAAGAATTATATTGCTATCATTGACATGGTTTCTTATAATAAACATCTTTTTTAATATTCTATAGAATGTTAACTTATATTTACAGTCCATTATTGCAAACAATACAAGTTTATAGTGCATTAATGAGTTATAAATAATATTGACTGGAGTAATAAACATTTTAGAATCAGGTAAAGTATAATGAATTTTAAGATCGTCTCTCTTTTACATAACATGATCATTGGACATATCTGAGACAGTGTAAGAAATTTTCAGCAAATTCTCAAGTTTGACACACTGAGCAGTGTCAGCTCTAACCATGGAAGCTTACAATGCAAAACTTTCTAGTTTTTTTCATTGTACAGCCAAATGCAATTTCACATTCATTATAATTATGAAGTACAGCCTGATGAGTGTGTGCTTATAAACTCTTTAGTGCACTAACTAGTGCACTGCTACCACACTGCTACTGCTACAGGATTAACACGTAAGCAACACTCAATTTTGTATGCATGCATTTCTGGTATTATACAACATTCTATGTCCCCTATAGATTCACAAATGAAATTGGTTTATTTTATTTTAGTTTAAGTGGCACGGTGGTGAGGTGCTTAGCACTGCTATCTAACAGCTCCAAGATCCCCGGTTCGATCCTGACCCTGGGCTCCGCCTGTGTGGAATCTGCATGTCCTCTCCGTGCTTGTGTGGGTTTTGTCCGGGTACTCCGGTTTCCTCCCACATTCCAAAGACATGCTTGTTAGTTAAATTGTTTTTTTCCAAAGTGCCCTCAGTGTATGAGTGTGTGTCCTATGATGGATTGGCACCCTGTCTAGGGTTGTTCCTGCCCTGTGCCACCAGCTAGGCACCAGCACTCCTGCGTCCCTAATCAGGATTTAGTGAATGAGAAAGTGAATAAATGCATGTACAACGCAAGATATTTTGCTGAACTTGTGCAGTGTAATATGTGTGTGAATACAATATCTTCACATGAATCTGTGGAACAATATCTTTACATTTATATTTACGGTATTCAGCAGACGCCCTTATCCAGAGCGACTTACAACTCATACAGTCTTACAATATAAGCTGTGGTGGGTTAAGGGTCTTGCTCAAGGACCCAACTGTGGAAGCTTTGGCAGAGGTGGGATTTGAACCCTGGACCATCAGGTCCTGAGTCCAGTACCTTGACAGATAGGCATTCACAGTCCATTATAGTGTTGTACATGCACAAGATATTTACGTGAACATGTGCAGCACAAGATCTTACACAAACACAGCATTTTTACTCACATTAAATATGAAAGAACACTGAATCTGCTCTGCATTTTGGGGACATGTTTTGCAGATATATTGATGTTATGTTGATTTGAACATATATGCAATGTAGCAGATCTTAAAAATCAATCATAAATTCAACCACATGACCTTCAGTTACCTTGTGTACGTGCTTATTGCCTTGATTACACCACCGGTTCCTTTTTTTAGCAGCCAAATGGATGATTCAGTTCATTGGATATCTACAGGAGCATGTCAGAAAGCTTTTTAGAAATCTTTTCAAGTCTAACGCTTAGTATTTAGAGCTGCATACATGGGGATTCTTTGACAGGTTACTGACAAATATGGAATAGATTTGAACCTCGGGTGTTGGCCAATCCTTTTTTGCATTTTGCACAACTTTTTTATAACTATATTTACACTTAGCAGACTCTTATCCAGATCAACTTACAACTGATACACTGTTACAATACAAGCAATTGTGTTTTAAAAACCTTTCTCAGGGACTAAACAGTGACAACTTGACAGAGGTGGGATTTGAAATCAGGACCTTCTAGTCCACACTCATTAACCACTAAGCCACCACAGTCTCTGGTTGTGTCTAATGTTTCTTTAACTTATATACTGTACATGAAAGCTGTCTTTCATTTCCACTGCCCTAAATAAACGGCTCACAAAAATTACAGGTTATTTCAAGATGAAATATCACCTTTTGAAATATCCTCTAATTTTTGTGAGCAGTATAAATTCATACTCTCTCGTTAATTGGGCTATTTATTGTCTGTCACTTTCTGGCACTTTATTTAGTTATTCGTCACAGTTTGCCTGAAACTCTGAAATGCAGAGTATGCTTGCGGGAATTTGGAATTATAATATAATAATAATAATATAATAGTGTTTAATGTAACAGTATTACTCTAGTAATCGAATAATGTTATTGTTATGTTAATGTTAGTCGATTACTACAGTATTTTTGAGCTGAAAATGTGGAATTTGTTACCTATTTAACTAATATACAAATTAATTGAACATGCAGTTATCAAGCCAGTGTCACTCCAAATATCCCACCATAGGCTAACATGTGCGACTCCTGCACATGCACTCACTGAAGCTCAAAACAACCCTGTCAGTGTAACTGATGTGCTGAACATGTGAACATGGTAGAGACTACTGATAAATCAGTCTGATAGTATCAGATGAGCGATAGTCAACTACAAAGTCACCTTCATGGCAGCGGTGGCTCAAAGGCTAAGGTTATAGATAGGATAGGTTTCATATCCTGGCTCCACCAAGCTACACCTTTAACAAGATCCTTAGCCTTGTCTGCTGCAAATATGCCATATCATGGTTAACCCTGCACACTGACCCCTACTTGATAACAACTTGAAATATAAAATGCATTGTAAGTAGTGTTTATACTATGCCAGCGATCAGATGTTGTAAGTGGGAACCTGAGTTTATGTATGAAGACAGCGAGCGGCTTTGATCTCACTGTCTTATTGAGGTTTTGTTCTCTTAAATTACACTGCAATTTTACTTTTATTACAGTTTGAGTTCATAGTCCACTCTAGTGCATCAACCAAGGTATAAACCTATTAAAGTAAAGTTAAGGACTGTGTGTTTAAAATGTAGGATGAAAATGCGTTCCATTTCAGGGCGTTCAAGTAAGTGTTGGGAGTTACATAACAAAGATGGATGGTGATGGAGATGGAGATGGAGGTGAATGTCTGGTCTGCATACAATACAAAAATACATACAGTATTTCAGTTGCTAGCTGCACATCTTTCTTCAAGCAGCTACAGGGAACCAAGTGGAATGTGCATGTGTGCTATTTTTAGATTTTTGTGTAGGCTGACTCTTTTTGACAGAGCTGGGTCTGCAGAGAATTTGGATTTATTAGCTTTGATTTATGTATCGGTTAGTGTTGTAGTTCTCAAGTCCGGTTTTTGTCTCAAGACCGGTCTCAAGACCATAAATGAGCGATCTCAGTCCCATTTGGACTCTCTTTTGTCTTGGTGGGGGGTAAAACAGACCAGCCGAGTCCAGTGAACTGTCATTATTGAATATCAACAATGCATTCAATTAAAATAAAGCAGTTCTTTTCTCTACATTCTTAAATATAATTTCCACTCAGAGTGGCTAACAGAGAAAAACTTTACTTTACAGAGAAAAAAAGTTACTTCTCTTCTCATTCAGTATCCAATCAATGAACACATTATTTTAATATTTTTTTTATTTAAAAGGATTTTAGGTGTGTATTTTCATGCACTTGCTTTGCTTTACCATGGCCATAAAATCTGTAATTATTATAATATTTTTTTCATATTACACCTTTCAAAAAAGGATAAAATTAATGTTGTTGCTTATATTTAGCTGACTTTGTGATGACACCTGATAAAGATTGAGAGAAGAAGAGAAACAGAATCATTGCAGTCATTTGCTCCTAAAAGTTACATTGCCTTAGTTTTGACTAAGATTATAATATTATAATAATAAATACTAATTTTAGGCTCTCATTAGCAGGTATAATTGTTGCCTATCAGTCAAATGCATGTATGTTTCAGTGCTACTTCTTTCAAGATTCATCTTCATCTAAACCCACTTAGCTTTCCCAATAATCAATGTCCTTTTCTTTTTAATAATGAAGCTTCACTCAGATCTAATTATTTCTAATCCTGCCACCTACTACCCTTTTAAAAATGAGGTAAACAGCTTTGACAGCTCATATTTACTCGCCCTGTTTCCTCTCCCAAGCAGAGATGCCAATGCCATTTTCAGAGTAGCCCTAGCAGATACACTGTGTGGACAAAGGCTTTTGGACACCCAACAATACATCCATTTAGAGTTACAGTAGTGTTTCCAAAAGATTGTGGAACATGACTGTGAGGTCAGGTTCTGAAGTTGGACAAGCAAGAGTTGGGATTCCAGTCTCAAAGGTGTCCGATGTTGTTAAGGTCAGATTAAAGGTTAAGAAACAGTGTGAGAATAGGGTACAATGTAGAGTCAGGTTAAAAAAAATTGGCAAATAGAAGTGATTGCATTTGAGCGTGCCAAAACCCATAGTGTGAAGGAAGTAGCTGAATCTTTCGGTATATCCAAGTCTAGGTGTTTAGCTTTGTGCAAATGGTTTTTTTTTTTTAT
>JAUZSU010153005.1:0-14411 GCA_034780255.1 Parotocinclus maculicauda
TGTGTGTGTGTGTGTGTGTGTGTGTGTGTGTGTGTGTGTGTGTGTGTGTGTGTGTGTGTATGAGAGAGAGAGAGAGAAGATTACTTATTTTCCCACCAAATGGACTTTTACATTTTATACTGGGTTTAAACTAGATCAGTATTATGGTCATGATGAGAAACTATGTACAGAATTTTAAAAACAATTTATATAATTATTTCATATTAAACATACCTGTGCTAAATAATTAATTTAGTTTATTCTAAATGTAATTACACATTTTAAATTCAAAGCAGTAACAGCATGAAAAATGTGAATAAAATAATCTGTGTTTCTTACATTTACTTTTGTTTCATTGCAGATTGTATGAATATTATATTATATATTATAATAGTCCATGTTTTGTCCGGATGACTTCATTTCATTTGTTAATAAACATCCATTCCTGCATTTCAGAGTTTGCAATATTAGTTTACAATTTGAATAGTTTCCTTGTTTTTATTCTCATTGTAATTTAATGTAATTGAATATACTAGGACTATATACTGTATATGGAGAGATGAAGTGTGTACAAAGTGTTCCTGTGGTAATATATACTACAGAATGATGTCAGTTTGTGTTTTTCACTCTTTAAATCAGTGAATTGTTTTGTCATGACTGGGCTTTGTTCTTTTAATTTACTTTGTTAGTATCAGTAAATGGTTTGGTAAAGATACAGATTAACCTCTTTTATTTACAGAGTTAAAGTTTGAAGTAGTGACTCATTTCTACTTTACAGAGTCTCACCTCTCCCAATTAGAAAAATAATTCATTGTCTGTCATACTTTTCTGAATGTAAAATTATTTTCAAAATAATTAGGGATGTTATATTCTATTATATTAGTATATTATTATATTCTGTTGTAAACCAGTATCATGTTAGCCTAAGTTGTGAATTGTGGGCAGAAAACATAAACAAGATCTGACAGTGCTTTACACCTGCCACTAACTCCAGGGCAAATACACAACCTCTCAACAATCTAACCAGTTTTTCTCCTCCTTACTCCACATATAATACATTTGAACTTTTCTAATCCAGCAATCCTATTACATATGAACTAGATCCCATCTCATCACCAGTGTTACAAAATATTGCTTAAGATCTTCCCTACATCTTCTCCATCATCAACAACTCCATGATGTCTGGTCATGTTCCTTCTACCCTCGAAAGTACAAGAGATATTGATATCTTCTTTTTCATCTCAAAAATACTCGAATGTGCAGCCTATAACCAGCTGTCAACTTTTCTCATACAGAATGACCTACAGGAGAACATCCAGTCTGGTTTTAAAGTGGCTCACGCCACAGAAACTGCCAGTGTTGGAATCTCAAGCCCATCCTCGCAGTGTCTTGCTTTCTACCTGGAGAGTAATTCTCATCAGTTATCATAGGAATGCAGCAGTTTTTCTTAGCAGTGTCACTCAACTGCTGCGTTCACTTCACTGGCTCCCTGTAACTGCCTGAATCAGGTTTAAAACCCTGATGCTCATCTAGAAACCATACCTACAAAGCCAAAAATTAAACAGCAGCATCTTAACTAAAGGCTTTAATCTGTACCTCGCACTATCAGAGACACGAGCGTGGCTTCTCCATGTAAGATGAAAGGAAAACAAGCATTGAGACTATTTTCTGTCCTGAGAACTTACACTGACTGTCCGAATGGCTGGGTCTCTTGCTGTCTTCAAGCAGTGACTTAAAACTCACCTTTTCCTTCAGCACTGCTTATTTTTTAAATCATTATTAGAAAGAATACAATTCTCTAACAGTATTTTGCGCACAGGTATCACAAAAGGACAAGTTGATGTTGTATTAAATTCACCTGATGTAGTAGAGCAGGTACCTACATGACTGTTTGAAGTTCAGAAAAACCCAGCTGGTTATCAAAGATACTACAAAATGTATTGCATTCTCCAAAGGTGTGATTAATGAGTTCAACTAAAAGATGGTAAGATTGTGGAAAGGAGACATGGTTTAGCTGACATCCATGATGAGATGCTCTCCAGGCATGCTAAGATACGGATGGAGACCAGCACATCTGTTAGAGGGAAATACAGAATTAGTGCTAGGAGAAGCCATGAGAGGCTAGATGTTTTCCACTGCATACAGGTACCGTCCAGTTATTATTTGGGCGGTGTGTATTACCCTCTGGAGAGCTGTTTTGTCAGCTGCAGTGCAGTTAGCGTACAATGTTTTGATAAAGTATGTCAGAATGCTTTCTACAGGGTAATGATAGAATTTCACCAAAAGATCTGCAGACAGATTGTTATTACTCAGTGTTATCAGAAAATAGAGTCACTGTTGAGCCTTTTTGACCAGAGCAGTGGTGTTTGTGGTCCAAGTGAAGTCCTCTGTGATGTGGGATCTCCTCTCTTCTTTATGGTTAGGAGAGATATGTCCTCGTGATCAGGTGAGAGTTTGATAAAGTGCTCATTAGCACTTCCAAAGATTACAGGTTGTTTCCATGACGCACATGGACATGGTTTCAACAAAAATTAAAAAACAAACATAACAACACAAAACAGTCACAATTACAGGAGAGCTGAGCTGCTGTTTCTGTGCACATCACCATCTTAACTCTATAAAAGTTTTATGTTGTATTTTTTTTAAATGTTAAAATATGAGCTGAAATGATTAACTTTTCATTTGGTAATGACTTTCAAATGTGCATGGAATTTAAAAAACAAGCATGTAATTTAGAGGTAAGTCACATAACTGTATCCTCCTAAGAAAAGAATCTGACTGAGCAAGATGTTTTTATTCATTTACTGAGCATGATAGGTTACGGCTTTGATGTTAGTTTAATTACTGTCTTTTGTGTCCTCACATTTTAATTTAGCTCAGATTCCTCTGTCAGACTGTCAAACTATGAACCCTCATCAATCACTCAACACATTTATGTTTTATGACTTTTCTCTGTACATCTTAAACGGAAGATTTACCTCCAGGCTACTTTTACCTTTTGACTTTGTAGGCTAAAGGTAGCAATTCTGCATTAGCTTCTAATGGTTTTGTTTAATTTTTTTTCTGTAGTTGTAGCTCATTAGAAAACAAAGCCTTTTATTATTTAATATAGGACTTTAGTTGGGAGCCAGATAATAATAGAATAAAATAGAACCTTATTTGTCTTTGAACATGGTACAACAAAAACCGAGTGGTACCTCTTAACAACAGAAAAACATACATTCATAAAACATGCAACTAATTTGGAAGGTATATAATAATAATAATAACATAATATAAAGTAGCAATATGTATTCATATAATAGTAATAGTAGCAATATAGTTTCATATAAAAAATAATAATATTATTGCAGCAATATAATATGAATATTACAGTAATGGTTATTATATAAAGTAACAGGAGACTTTGTTATAGTAACACTATATTATAGTAATAATATAATGTATAACGTTATAATAACAAATATAATCTGGAAACAAAATTCAAAAAACAACAATTAAACTCAAATCTAAACCCTAAACTGTCTGGTTAAACGCAGTGTTAAAAACATCTTGCTCAGTCAGATTCTTCTGATAGTTTTCTTAGGAGGATACAACTAAAGTTATTTATGATCTATTTTACTCATTCCATGGCTCCTTTATGTGAACCCTGAATCATGAACTGTAACTACAAACCTACTGGGTTTTAAAAGATCTTGTTAGACATTTCTCATTTGAAATGAAAACTCAAAAGTTGGCCTTTTTGTTAGAACTCAGTCTAATCAGACCCCATTTTGTTACGGCCGTGGTAGCACAGAACCACGGCAAAATGCAGTTCGGAACCCAGCGCAGAAACACAGACGAGAACCACCCAAATAGAAGACAGAAAGTAATTTTAATAGATAATACACAAGTAGGTCTACACTAGGAGACGACAGAATAAATACCAAACGGAGGATATAGTTACGTCTGGTGAAAGTGTGTGTGTAGGTGTAGGGTGTAGTGGTGCAAGAGCGTCCGTGAAATCCAGGAAACTGGCAGCCAGAGACGGAGATGAAGTGTGAGTGATCTGGTAGGTCCTGGATACGGGTGCGCTGACAGAAAACGGGTGCGGAGGCGGAAAACGGGTACGCTGACGGAAAGCCGGTCCGTAGCCGGATAACGGGTGCACAGACGTAAACGGGTGCGGCGGCGGCGGCGGCGTGCTGTGCCTGGAGATCCTGGCGAGATCCGGGAAACAGCGAGGGAGATCCAGAGTGCAGATCTCAGGAGCTTTGGGAGTAGTTCAGGTCTGGAACACAATAACAATGTTATTAGAAGCGGATGAGGAGGACCGCAACGCAAAACTATGGCTGCTGTGGAGAGCCGAAAGGAAACGAAAGCTAATGCTAGGCCAAACCGAAAAAAGCTAAGCCCAACGGAACCAGGTACCGGGTAGGACGGATAATAATCTGGCGATCCTCTCTCGTTGGTGTCAGCCTGAAGTACTGGTGATCATCAGCCCTCAACGCGCTGCAGCTGGGGAAGGGCCTGACTGCGCCGGAACGGAAGCCAATGGATCTGCAGGGGGAAACACAACACGCTGCACGCGGCACCAAGGAGGTAAACAAACACCGGGTCGCCACGTGAAACTACGGGAACAAAAAGGGTAAACAGAGAGCCGGCGAGGAGGAATATAACAGTACACCCACCCCCACCCCACCCCCCCAAGGATCGCACCCAGGGCGATCAGCAGGGCTCGTCAAGGTTTGCCCTGTGGAACTCCCTGATGAGATCCTTGTCCAGGATGTTTCTGCTGGGGACCCAAGTGTGCTCCTCGGGGCCATAACCCTCCCAGTGTACTAGATACTAGAGACCACGGCCGCGGCCCCGGACGCCCAGCAGTCGGTCGACCGTGAACGCCGGTTGGCCGTCTATCAGCCGGGCGGGGGGGTGTCTCTGCCGGGTGGCTGAGTTTGGAGGAAGTGACAGGTTTAATCTGAGAGATATGGAAAGTGGGGTGAATGCGCATGTGGGGTGGTAGCTTGAGACGAACCGAGGTGGGATTGATGCGCTTCTCGACGGGGAATGGGTCAATGAACCGAGGTGCCAGTTTCCTGGACTCGACTTTAAGCGGAATGTTCTGAGCCGCGAGCCAGACCAATTGCCCTGGTTTGTAGGTCTCGCCCGGTCTTCGGCGGCGGTTGGCTTAGCGTTGGGCAATGCCACGGGCCTTGAGAAGGGCTCTCCGGGTGTCTCTCCAGGTCCTGCGGCAGTTCCGCATCAGGTGCGCCACGGATGGAACGGTCTCCTCGATCTCCTGGTCTGGAAATAATGGCGGCAGGTACCCCAGGGAGGCTTCGAAAGGTGACCGGCCCGTGGCAGAACTCCTGAGAGTGTTGTGGGCATACTCCACCCAAGCCAACTTGGACCTCCACCGGGTGGTCGCCCCCGACGTCAAGCAGCGCAGAGTGGCCTCAATCTCCTGATTCGCCCTCTCAGCCTGCCCGTTG
Source organism: Parotocinclus maculicauda (assembly GCA_034780255.1). Lineage (NCBI taxonomy): Eukaryota > Metazoa > Chordata > Actinopteri > Siluriformes > Loricariidae > Parotocinclus > Parotocinclus maculicauda. The sequence continues at coordinate 5,451 of JAUZSU010153005.1, forward strand.
GACTGTGGATGGAACCCCGATGTGAGACTAACAGTGGCTCCCAGATGTTTACAGAACGCCCTCCAGACCTAAGAGATGAACTGAGGCCCCCGGTCCAACACGATGTCTGAGGGTATGCCATGGATTTTGAACACATGTTCGAACAGAGTTTTCGCCGTCTCCATTGCCGTGGGGAGCTTCGGTAGGGCCACCAGCCGGACGACCTTGGAGAATCTGTCCACCACCGTGAGGATAACCATCATGCCCTCTGAAGGGGGAAGACCGGTGATGAAATCCATGGTGATGTGGGACCAGGGGCGCTTCGGGATGGGGAGGGGCTGTAGCAGGCCTGCGAGAGCCTGATCGGAAGCCTTGCTGCGGGCGCACGTCAGGCAGGTGGCCACGAACTCCCTGACGTCCGCCTCCATAGCTGGCCACCAGAAGAACCGTCGCATGAGAGCCAATGTTCTGAGATTACCTGGATGGCAGGCGAAGTTGGAGGAATGAGCCCATAAGAGGGCGGCGGGTCTGGCCGAACGGGGAACGTAGAGGCGGCCTTCAGGCCCCCCCGCCCAGGGTCAGGTTCCGACCCCTGTGCCTTCTTGATCACCTCTTGGATCTCCCAGGTGAGGTGAGCCCCTAGGCAGTCGGTGGGTAGAATGGTCTCCTCGCGATCCGGGGTGTCGGCAGGGGAGAACTGACGTGAGAGAGCGACAGGCTTGGTGTTCTTGGAACCTGGTCGGAAGGTTAATGAAAAGTTAAATCGCGAAAAAAAAGTGCCCACCTGGCTTGCCGGGAGTTGAGTCTCCTTGCTGTCTGGATGTACGCGAGGTTCTTGTGGTCGGTCCAGACCATAAACGGTATCTCCGACCCTTCCAGCCAGTGTCTCCACTCTTCCAATGCGAGCTTAACTGCCAGTAGCTCCCTATTACCCACGTCATAATTACGCTCTGCAGCGGAGAGGCGGCGGGAGAAGAAGGCACAGGGGTGTAGCTTGTTGTCCTCCTCTGTCCGCTGTGAGAGAACCGCCCCTACGCCGGAGTCCGAAGCGTCCACCTCCACGATGAACTGCCGACTGGGATCAGGCTGAGTGAGAACCGGGGCTGAGGTGAACAGACTCTTAAGCCGGCGGAAAGCCCTGTCTGCCTCCGGAGTCCAGGAGAAAGTGGTCTTGGTGGAGGTGAGGCTGGTGAGGGGGGCTGCCACCTTGCTGTAGTTCTTGATAAAACGGCGGTAAAAATTAGCAAACCCCAGGAAACGTTGGAGGTCCTTCCTACCTGGAGGTGTGGGCCACTCTGCAACTGCGCGGATCTTGGCCGGGTCCGCTTTGATGCTCCCCCTCTGAATAATGAACCCCAGGAAGGTGACTGTGTGGACGTGAAAGTCGCACTTCTCAGCCTTGACGAATAACCAGTTCTCCAGGAGGCAGGTGAGGATCTGCCGAACATGGATGGTGTGTTCCTCCTCGTTCCTGGAAAAAATTAGGATGTCATCCAGATACACAAACGCACACCGGTTCAGGTAATCCCGTAACACATCATTAACCAAGGCCTGGAATACCGCCGGGGCATTGGTCAGGCCAAAAGGCATCACCCGATACTCAAAGTGCCCCAGCGGAGTGTTAAAGGCTGTCTTACACTCATCTCCCTCCTTGATCCATACGAGATGATAGGCGTTGCGGAGGTCGAGCTTGGTGAAGATCGTGGCGCCCTGCAACAGATCAAAGGCAGAGGAGATGAGTGGAAGCGGGTACCTGTTTCTTTTAGAGATCGCGTTGAGGCCCCGGTAGTCGATGCATGGCCTAAGGGTGCCGTCCTTCTTCCCCACGAAGAAGAACCCTGCCCCCAGAGGGGAGGAGGATGCTCTAATGAGGCCGGCTGCAAGGCTCTCCATAATATATAGCTCCATGGCCTCTCTCGGAACAGGAGAGCTGGTATAACCGGCTGGTGGGAAGAGGGGCTCCTGGAAGCAGGTCAATGGAGCAGTCATAAGGTCGGTGGGGGGGCAGGGCCTTGGCACTGTCCTTACTGAAAACCTCGTGGAGGTCCAGGTACTGAGGGGGCACCCCCGACAGGTACTTGGGTTCTTCGAGCTGAGAAGTGCGACGGTGGCCCTTGGGGGCAGGAATGGCGGCTGACAGACAGGTATGATGACAGGTATCGCTCCATCCCGAGATTCTCCCACGACCCAAGTCGATGGTGGGGTTGTGTGTCGAGAGCCATGGGTGGCCGAGGACCAGGGGGGCCTTGGGGGAGTGGAGGATGGCAAAGGAGATAGTCTCTCGGTGGTTACCTGATAGGGTGAGGATCACCGGGGGGGGAACGACGTGAGATACGTGCCAGAAGTTGGCCATCGAGCGCATATGCCTGTCTCGGTGTGCGCAGATCCTCCAAGGGAATCTTGAGTTTAGCCGCCAGGTTCTGTCCATCAGGTTCTCTTCGGCCCCCGAATCCACTAAGGCTTCAACAGGGGTGTCGGTGCCGACCAGGTGGATGGTCGCGGGAAGGATGAGGCGGGTGGTGGGGCTTTAGAAGTGGCGCTCGCCAGGACCCCAGCATTCACTGACGAGCGGGGTCTTTTGGGCGTACGGGGCAGGAGGAAATGGAATGGCCCCTCTCTCCACAATAGATACAGCGTCCCTGCTTCTTTCGCTTCAGCCGTTCCGTGACGGAGGAGGTAAACAAACACCGGGTTGCCACGTGAAACTACGGTAACAAAAAGGGTAAACAGAGAGCCGGCGAGGAGGAATATAACACATTTGCACTTAGCAAAGAGTCTTTTCTATTTTCATACTGTTAAAACATCTTGTTTAGTCAGATTCTTATGCTACTTTCCATAGGAGGATACAGCTAAAGTAGCCTTAAGGGCACAAACACACAGTCACACACTAAGGGCCACTTCAGAGACACCAATTAACCTAATTAACACGTCTTTGGAATGTCCTCCACAATCACCCTGTTATGCAGGAAGCAGATTTAGTATCATGCAGGGCAACAAACTCTTGTTTGCTTTCACGTTTTATCTGAACATGTACATCACTTCTAAAACAGATTTCATAATAAGAATAAGAATTCATAATATTGTGCGCTGGTGTTGAGTAAATGTGACACTGGTTAGTATTGAGCAGTGTTAAAACTTAAATAAGAGTTGTTGTTAAAGAGAGAGAAACAATAAGTCTTTAAATTCCAATATTTCAAAAGTGTATTAAATAACATCATGAGGAATGGAGCCATAGAGACATATGTAAAGTGTTGAAATTAACTCTTAATATGAATATATTAATATAAAAATGATTTTGTATTTGTTAATGTTACTAAGTAAACAAAACTATTTACTGTAATCAAGCTATTTGTTTGTGTATTTGATTGTGTGTGTGTGTGTGTGTGTGTGTTAGGGCTGGGGCAACGCGTAGACGTAATCGATTACGTCGACTACAAAAATACGTCGATTAGCATAACGTGCGTCGATGCGTCGCAAAGATGTCCGCGCCCACTGAAGGCATGGATTTATCCGGAACGCAAGTTCCAGCTATGAACAAGCGCCCGTGAGTATCTAAAGTGTGGGAGTATTTCACACACAAACGAAGCAATGTGGTGATCTGCAAAATGGAGATGGCTTATTACAAGAGCACTACTGCTATGCTATGATCGGTAGCCTTTTGGCTCCGCTTTTTCCCACTTTTAGTTATTTCTATATTATTTCCCTATTATTATTATTATACGTCGTGGGATTCCGTCACTCCCCCATCTTTGGGTCCTACCACATACCGTAACAGTTTCCTCCCACAGCCCAAAGACATGCATGTTAGGTTCTTTAATTAATTCAAATTGGCATTGACTTGAGTGTACATATGTACATATTCTTATCTTAGCATATTATGTTAAGATTAACACGTGTAACATGTTTCTTAAGCGTCCAGTGTAGATACCGCGGGATCTTTAAAACACACGTAGCTGCTTCTCAAATGGCTCTCTGCCAAAATATATAATCCACAACTTTCTTGTCCGTAAGGTGTGTAGGCTACGTGCCATTCATGCCTTTAAAAGTGTCCAATTGAAGCGTAGATAGACTTTTAGTCAAGTGCCTTTAAGGTACCCTTTCATACATAGTCTAGCTAGCCATTCGTTTTTATCATGCTTCAGAGATAGATATATAAATATATAATAAATAAATAAATAAATAAATGTAATTTATTTTGGGCTGTAAAACTGGCTCTAGTGTTCCTCCTGGAAGTGACCTGAATTTTGCATTGTTTCATTTATTTTATTAGATTGTTTAAATGTGTTGCACTTTATTTCTTTTACTTGAATTCTTTAATCTCTTGTGGTTGAGATTTAATGTTTGACTGTAAAGCTGCTAACACTGAAGTATTTTTAGTGCCCTTAAGTGCATGTGTTTAAGAAAAGACGGTTAAAGAAAATATTGTAATATTAATGTTCTTTTTCATTATTATGGAGAAATTATTTTAATTTCTAACACAATCTAAAAATTAGTCGTTAGATTAATCGACTAATCGAGAAAAGAAATCGTTAGATTAATCGAGAAAAAATGTATCGTTAGATGCAGCCCTAGTGTGTGTGTGTGTGTGTGTGTGTGTATAACTTGTCTAAATTTCTAAGGCAAATTTCTTACTTTTTACTCCCCTGCATTATATGATATGAAATCTGTCATTTCTTTTGGCTTATGTGTGCATAAATATAAACATATAAAAGGAAAGAAAGTTTGGAACTTGTTTAGACCTGCTGAACTAATTAATGACATTCTGTTAAAAGATTTTTTACCCAAACTAAATTGATTAATCAAGTCTTGTTATAAAAAATATAATATGGTCTTTTTACTTTTGATAATAAAGTACATCTGAAGACAAATCATTTTGTATGTATGTTTAAGTGGAGCTCTAACAGAAGGGTTTCTAATTTTATGGGGTAAATAGTTTAATTTTGGTATCTCTTCTTTAACTGAATTACATGATTTTATGTAATTTCTCCACTACAGTTAAAAACGTCCCATATTGTTTATTGATGAGGAAGATTTAGGTGACTTTATCATTTGTTTGCTTATCTAATCTTATTTAATGTTGCTCTTCATCATCAAATGATATCAAATGACAGACACAAAGGTACATCAACATACAAGGTTATATTAAAATTAGTAATACTTTTAAATATAATAATTAAAAATGATCATAATCAGTTAACCTAATGCAGAGTGTGCAGAGAAATCCTGAAAATCTAGAGTAAACCCACAAGGACACGGGGAGGACATGCAAACTTCACACAGACAGGGTCCAAGTCACTGTACCCTGGAATCAAACCCAAATTCCTGACCTGAACTGCTGGTGATGGTGAGGTGTGATTCATAACTCCAGAGAACACTAGATTGCCCAATGCTTGTGTTCTTTAAACCAAATGTTCTTTAAATGGTTGGGACTGTATTGTATTAGATAGACAGTTATTGAGATTAAAAATAAATAACTACATAATAATATACATTTAAACAAGAGATGCCAAAAGGTGATTGTAATCATGATTTGGTACAAAAGCAGTGTCTACAAAAACCTTTGAGGATCAAAGATGGGCAGTGGATCTCCAGTTTATCAGCAAATGTGTAAAGAAAAATATCGATATTTTTTAAAACAATCTTTCAAATCCAAAGGGTTTTGCGTATTTCTGTCTCTACAGTGCATAATATTATTAAGAGGAGTTTCAGTACATAAGGACCGCATGCCTAAACTGAAGTCCCATGATTTTCGATCCCTCAGACGACGCTGCATCAAGAACTGAAATTCGTTAAAATCATTAAATAAATCATTTATTAATAGCTGATATAAAAACATGGGCAAGGAATTACTTTATCAAACCTTTATCAAGTTCACAGGTACATTTACAAATGACACCTAAAACGTTACTGTGCAAAATAAAAAGTCTTACGTTAACCATGTCCACAAGCTGTGTTTACTTCTCTGAGACATTTAGGATGGACCATCACACAGTGGAAATGTATATTGTAATGAGATAAATAAGTGTTCCAGGGCTAGTTTTTAAGACATTTTTTAAGACATTCTTCGCACCAAAGACAACAAGAACCACCCACACTGGTATCAGTAACATGTCTAAGGGCCAGGGTCTTGCTAAAGATCATTTTCACTTCTGTGATGGCAATGACGTATATTTTACTCCGACGTATATTTACTCTAATATATTTAATGTTGACGTACATGGACGTATATTTACTCATTTATTTACTCCATGCATTATCATAAATTTCATAACCTTTAATCCATGTATTATTATAAGATGGATTTAATTTGACCTGCTCTATGCTCTCTTCTGTTTGTCCTGTGAGACAGGGCTATTTTGACTCTGTGTGACAGTGTTATTGTGTGAAATTTGAGTGTGTGTAGCAGGCCCAAGGTCACAGGAGCCGAGGCACGGGAACCGGGAGAGTACCGAAAAGGCCCAGGAAGTTGTGACTGTGTGAGACCTGGCAGAAGCACGGCTCGACCTTGGGAACTGCATGACGAGACCAGTTTTCTCATCATTTCATTTTTTGGTGTAGCCTGGGTGAACTTGAGTTCATGTCAAGTGAACTGTATGTGACCTGTAATGTCTCTACACTTATGTATATCTATTTTGTATTTTCATTATAAAACTATGTGAATGCATCTCTGAACTGCCCAGTTGTTCTCTAATAAAAGGAATTAGGTTCATGATTAAAGAACAGTTAATATTAATTGATAATTGCTCGACATTGGCCTTCTTTCACTGATCTGTAGTGCGTTGAGTAGACAAAAGCCCAAAGACATTTTTTAAAAAACACCAAACTAGATACTCAGTGTGTTACACAAATATGGTTTATTATGAAATCAGGACAAAAGGTCGTAAAAAGAAAAAAGGGCGGCAAAATCTCGGTCTGGCTGTCTGTAGGGACAAGACCAATCGACCCAGCCCATCCACTGAGAAGGGGAGGAGGGGCAGCCGGTATAAGACCATTGCAAGTAGGTAGAACATGGGGGCACCAGTCCGCGGCGACGGCGCTCCAGCCAGTTGATCACTCCCTGTTGAGACCTCAGGCGAGATTGATGCTCTGGACTGTCGCTGTAAGGACCCACATTAGAATAGTCGTATACAGACCAGTAATCAGGGTCGTCCAGATCAGGCCTGTAGGACTCCAGTTGAGCCCCAAAGTGGCTTTTTGTCTGCTTAGAAGCATCCATCTTGAGAGAACCAAGTGCTAGAAGGGAAAGTCCAAATAATTAGATCACCATGAGTGGGGATCTGTTTGTTGTAAGTCTCTATTTTGTCCGATAATCTTACCTGTTCAGTTTATATGTTGCCACAGCTCTTGACCTTTTGACCTGGTGTCTTGATCTGAGGCCTCCGGAGTAGCAAAGTAGTCTAATTCCTTAATTTTGTTATAATTAAGGAGGGGCGAAAAAGGTCCCACGAGGGCGGTCGGACGGGCGGATCCCACGAGTCTGGACATAATGGTAGCGTGGGAAAACCACAAAAGGAGGGGGAAATAAGCTTGACCAATCAAATTAGAAGAACCCCAAGATGCCCTAAAAAGTATAAAAGGGAGGTCCAACTGGTACCAGTTCAGATTGTGCATAGACTTGGTTGTGTATGCATCTTCTCACTTATTGCTGTATCTCTGAGATATTGTAATAAACTCTGCCTTCTACTTCATCTGCACCTGAATTAGTTCTTCATCGATGAGAATTGGCCTCAGAAACCCCACCACAGAATAAAATTGAATGTCGTTTAATTTCCTTTTACTTAACTCAGATAAAACTTAGGTTCTATTTCATCCCTGCTGACCGCCAGAGGCGGTGCATAAGCACTGAATGTTCCCCTTCGCACATGCGCAGTTCGAGCTGTAATATCAACAGAGTCACACCTGTGACCAATCGGATGACTTAGCCAGACGCTATATAGCTCATCGTCATCCGAGGCTCTGTTCCCTTTAATCTTCTCGCATGCGGTTCGTTCTATTACGGACTACTTTCCCGTCATTTGGACGTCCCGTTGCCAACTGGCCAGGGCAGTGTTTTTCGCCCTCCCAGGGACTGCGACGGACTTCGGCACAGGAGAGGTAACCGCTGGGTTGGCTTTCTGGTGCTGTGAGCTGGCTGGTGAGTAGCCTGCTAAGCTAAGTGCTAACGAGCTAGCGGTATGAACCCCGAAGCTCGCTGTATGTGTTACTGGTAACGGCCGCATTTTATCCGCCCGCTCCCAGTGTTTGTCTAGCTTAAATTGGTAGCGAGCTAGGGTACTAGCCCCTAAGCTCGCCGTATAGATTGCTTGTGACGCTAAGCTATTGTGCGCTGGTGAAGGCAGTGTGTTTCCTGCCCGCTCCCAGCTTATTTAAGCTCCGGCTTATCGGCTAGCGGTATATAGCTGCTGGGGAGAGCAGCGCGCCTCCTCTTCCAGCCTGCTAAGCTAAGTGGCTAGCGAGTTAACGGTATTAGCTCCTAAGCTCGCTGTATGTGTTACTGGTGACGGCCGCGTTCTCCACCTGCGCAACACCCGTCCAGAATGGCGAGGAACAGAGGGCACCGGGCCACCAGGAGGCGTGAGCATAGTGGGGGCTCCAGTATTCGGAGGACGCCCCCGACGTGCAGGCTACGCAAGAATCACAGGCTCGCTCAAGACCAGGTGGGCAGGCTTAAGACGGTCCACGGAGATCCTTTCGCATTCGCCTCCTAAGTTGACAATGAAAAACTTGTCCCCTGGAGTAATCACTTGGAATGGACCATCGTAAACTGGGCGAAGAGAGGTGCGGTGAGCGTCATGGTGAACAAAAACGTAGCCCGCCTTGTGCAGAGTGTGAGGGACCCGTGAACGCTGCAGTCCATGCTGAGAGGTGGGAAGAGGAACAAAAGATATCGAGATCGCAGCCTTCGTGGAACGATGGAAACGCTCGCACAACCCATTAGCCTGAGGGTGGTACGCGGTCGTGTGGTGGAGTCGGACACCAAGA
>JAUZSU010153016.1:0-14410 GCA_034780255.1 Parotocinclus maculicauda
ACATTACACGTATATAATAGGATTTGTTTCGGTACTTTAGGATTTGGTCCGAATAAGCAGCTGGTCCCATTAACCAGCGGTCCTATTAACCGGAATCGACTGTATTTTCTTTTGTAGCAATGTAGGTTATTATATTAAGAAAACAATGGTTAATTGTTGTTATAAAGAGATAAGTACTCAGATAGCCCTTGGTATTCATACAATGCTTAACTGGATATAAGAAACCTAATGGCAAGAAACATTTCACATAGTATTATACCAAGACCAGAAGTTTAAACAGACGACTGTTGACATTCAGGCTGTTCACACCAGATATAAAACCAACCAACTGCATGTCAAAGCAACTGAAACTGAGATAGACCAGACTAGATTTGTCGATGCTATAACCGCTTGATTTTTTTAAATCTGTGCCCACAAAGGCCTCAGATTCGTGTTTAATGACTGACAAACATGGAACCACTTCTGTTTCTACTTCTATTCTCTTCTTACTGCCTTAATCAACAAATTTCTTTCAAGGGACAGCCACTTTTTACCCTTCTGATGTTTGATTTGAACACTAACAAATGCTGCTGACCCATTTCTGTGTGATTTTATGTGTTGCACTGCTGCCAAATGACTGGCTGATGACTGACTGGAGAATTGATTGGGCATGTGTTCCTAATGCAGCAGCTGGTCATGTATGGTGGAGGATTTCTTTTGTTGTACGTCACTTCTTGGTGCTGAAACACTGTAGCAGCACGACTATCTGAGCTCCGTTTTTCATGTTGGTCTGTGTTGGTGGTTTATGCTGGTATGTCCTGGTCTGGTGCTGGTTTAACAATCAATACTTAAGTTTAACTGGTGCAACTGGTGGTGGTGTACATCCTGACTTTGTGTCTGGCACGGTTTCAGTTAGGTTTTTGGACACAGGAAAACGAAAAAGAAAAATCCCTGGTGTATAGATCTGTGTTAGTTTCTACTCTCAACTTCTTCCTGCTTGCACACCTAACCTGAACTCCAACCCTCTTTTCCTTGCTTGCGTTGGCTTTAAGACTCGCATTATACTGCACACACACTGCAGTGCACGCAGCCAGCACAAACACATGCACATGCCGTGCACTCGAAATGCTGATAAATGATCCTCTGTACACACAAATGCGTTCAACCAGTGCTTACAGGATCAATTATATGACTTATATAATATTCTGATAATAATTAGCTTGAATGCTAGTACTAATCAGGTGATACAGTCTGTATTATGCATCACAATCCTGTTATGCACAGACCATGGGAAAGACAATACCTCTTTCCATGAATTCCTTTTCCCTCTTTTATGCCTTGCTGTCCACACTGTTTTAAACATACACCAAATGAACATGCATAAACAGTATATACAGTGCATGAACGTGTGATCTGAAACAAAATCCTCATGATTGTTCATGCCCGTGATTTACAATCACAGTATGTTAAGCAGAGAGGTCTGGTATAGCTGGTATTATATCAGAGCTGTTTCGTATATGGTTAAGTAAGTTCTGTTTTTTCTCTTGTTGTAGCCAGTCTTTGTTGGCTTATGTCCTTCAGCAGACAGCAGAGGTCAGCTCTAATAACAGTGATGCTGGCATGAAACCAAAGTCTGCTAATGCAGCACACTGTTTGTGCTAAGCTTTTTGTTCTGCTGAGAAACTAATGGTAGGGGTTATATATTGAGCTCAGCTAATCACACATAATCAGCTGTTACTTAGCCACTGGAGCAAACCAAACACAAGACTGCAAGGAGATATTGAGGGGCAGATTGACTAGAGTAGCATTAGGACCCTGCACACAACTTGCTGATGCAACATGGTGCATGAGACTGGCTTGGAGGAAATTAAATGGTAACATAAACCACATGAGCTGGAATATTTATTCTGATCACTGTCCTTGATCCTATTTGCTCACATAGTTATTACGAAGCTAGTAGCCTTTGGGCCTCCCTAAAAGTATATTCAGGTATGCACCATTTAACATCCATTCAACACCAATGTTCATTTGCTTAAACGTTTTGAGAATTATAATAGGAAGTAAAAATCGTTCTTATATTCACCAGACAAGAAATTAGTCACCTGTGACTGATACAGACCTAAAAGTGTGTAATTCCTCCACAAATTCTTTTTTTCCACTGCTGGTAGAGAATTACGAAGAGAATCACAGTCTTAAAAGGAAGAAAGAGGCATTGTAAAACCATTCATTCATTGTCTTATTCGATTAGCCTGGACAGGGTTGCTGGAGAGGCAGCACAGGAACACCTCTACACAGGGCGCCAATTCATTGTACGGCACATACACTCACACACTCTTACACACATTCACACACTAAGGGAACTGTGGAAACCAGTTCACATAACAAATATGTCTTTGAAACGTGGGTGAAACCCAGAGAAAACCCTGGCAGACAGACTAAAAACTCCTCACAGGGGAAACCCAGAGTCAGGATCAAACCAGGAATCTAAGATCAGTCAGGTGATAGTGCTAACAACTGAACTATCATGCTCCCCCGACATTATAACTTTCTTTTTCAGTAAGTGTTTCAAGTTCTATAGAAAATACAAAGTTAAGTATTACTGTATTGTACAATACAGTACTGTACTAAATGGTTTCACATTGTGTTTTAATTTAGATTGTTGTTTAAAAATAAAAGTATCTAAACTACTATATGACCCCATGACGATGTTTAGTCAGCATCCATTTTGGTCAGTGTCCTGGTTCACAGAGCGTAATGTGGAGATTAAACTGCACATACCTGTATTAGTTATTTGTTGGAAAATAAAATTTTTAAGCCACATAAAAGCTTAATAGTTTAGATTGAAATAAAGTGATGCTGCTAAGTTAACTAAGGTTAAAGTTAAAATATGATTTAAAAATAGAGCTATATATGGAGACAAAGCTTGAGCGGATGATCTGTTGATTATTGCAGTTATCTTTTTGATTCTAAAAAATATTGTTTAAACCAGTGAGCTAACGCCTCTGTTTTTATTTGTGTCTCTCTACTTGACCACCAATAACTGGCCATAATTCTAAACTTTTTGTGTTGTATATTAATTAGGGCTGTCAAAGGTAATATGTAAAAACTGTGTAACAGTTTAGGCCGCTATTTTTTGAAAACCATTATTTGCATTTTTGGTAAGGATCATTTAGTTATTATTTTGCCTTCCTTCATACATACATTGTTACATTAATGTTTAACTTTGATGCTTATTTATATATCTGGCACACCTGGATTCCCATGAAGGATTTATAACTTTTGTTGTAGTTGAGAAAATGAGAAAAGTGGAATTGGAGTTCATTACAGATATAGTATTTATGTAAGTGCTTTGCTAAATAATAAACTCGCACTTTTAACTGTAAGCCAGTGGGACCTGATTAGCTGTGCTAAGCAGTTTCTAACTGCTGTGATAATAGTTTAATTTAAAGGCATCAGAACTGGAACAGTGAAAGAAGGTTGCTAGGTCCGATGAGTCCTGTTTTCTTTTTCATCACATGGATGACTGGGTATGCAATTGACCTGTGGAAGTGATGGCACCAGAAGAAGAAAACAAGGTGCTGGGGGTGTTGTGGCCAATGTTTTGTTGTCAAACCCACCTTAATGTTGTTGCAGACCAGGTGCACCACCTTTGTGGCAGTGATGTTCTCTGATGGCAGTGATCTTTTTCAGCAGTATAATACAGCCTGTCATACTACATACATTGTAGAGTAGTGGTTTAAGAGTTTAAGGCGTCCTGCCCTGCCCTGCCTTGAAACAGTTGCTTATAATGTTTTGGTTCGTCTCTGTAAAATATCATATTGTTAATATGCTATTAGTCAAAAACAATGCGGGAACAAGGAAGTTCCCGATGAATTAGGGTCTTTCTTATAAATGTGAACATTTGTAAGTTATAGTTATACTAATAATAGGACACTTGTTAAGCTCAAATTTCATAACTTTATTGTCTCACTACACCCATTTTGTGTGTGCTATTTACATGCTGTCAGTATTTCTGCAGCAGATTAATTATGAATTCTTTTTGTATCCATGTTTCCCATACGTTTCTTAGCTCTGAAACTTTTGTTACTTCTACTTCTGGGTTTGATTTCAGTCTTATTGTTTTAAAAAACAGTCTGGAACCATTTCAGACTTTTGGTGCCAGGAAACTATATAGCTAGACAGGAAGCGCTTTGGTTGCCAGTGACCAATACACCTCTTCAGTCAGACTCATTCTTTTTTCTTTTGTTTCTTTTGAGAGATTGTTCTGTTTCTCAACCATTCAAACATCATCACACATCAGGCCTTTATGGTACACTAAGCCCTCTACACAGGTTTGGTGATTCTGGCCGAGAATTCTAATGCTTATGTAACTCACAGCGCAAGTAATTTTACGCTGATTAATGCTGCACAAAAATGCACGACAGGTGCCCTCTAGCATCCCAATGCACTTAAAGGATCAATTTTAGGCAAACCAAACCAAAGAGCTACAGTGTTTTACATGACATTGAAAATATTATGGTGAGGCAAAGACAGTGTAATAGATCAGATTTACAATTCTGTCTTATATTTTAGAAAAAGCAGTTATACATTATTAAGGCCACTCACTTGAATGCTTTATTCGATCATATTCTTCTGCCTGATTATATCAATAAAAACATTGTTGTTATCTTGTCTCCCAGATATCTCACTAAACTCTTCTATTGCCACCTATGAAGACAGGATGGATTTCCCTGCATGCAATATACCTCGAAAAACCTCGGCTCTCACCCTTGCCATTTTAGAAATCTGACAAATGTCTTGCCGGCTATGAAACACTCCCCCATTAGCCCGCAAAGAATTCAGCCAGCTGGTCACTAGGTCACAATTTAAATCCTACTGACAGGATTGTCTACACAGATTGCACTATATAGTAATATTAAGCAGTGGTCACACCCCTTTCTTGCTTTTGGGCAAAAGATACGATAAAATGAATAGCAAGTGTACATGTGCATGTTTATGTACATTATAAATGTATTTCTATGAACAGTAGGGGTGCTGCTTAGTAAAGCATGTTATGTCAGCATCACGTATGAATGCCTTTGTCTAGTTTTCTGGAACTCGTCAATTTGCCAAACTCACCTCTCATCAAAAATAGCCATGAAACCGAGATAGACAAGTTAACAAGGTATGACTAAAAATAAATAAATGAAATGAACAAAACCAGTTAAAAGCAACAACATACAATATAATACATATTATCTAGGATGATTCAAATGCCAGGGCAAATATATTTAGCTTTTATTAGTTTTATCAGGATTAATTGTAAAAACATGTTTGGATTTTTTTGTGCTTGTCCTGGGAGACTTTTGAGCTGACATTTTCTAATGGAGTGAGGTTGACCCCATTGGCATTTGTGTATCTTTGGGGGTTAGTCAGCATGTTAGTGAAAAGCTGTGTGAGACAGAATTCTACTGCTGGAAGGGGTGGCCTGACATAGCCAACGTTCAGATGCTAACCATATCAGACAACTACAGACTGCAACACGCACATGCAAGCACACACTCCACCACTTTTATAATACGCTGTTTCAGATAGAACACAGAAAATCACAAAAATAGAACATTAATCACTTTCTGACAGCTGTTTTCACAGACATGTGATAGCAATCAGAGATGTCTGAAAGGATTAATCACTAAAGTTAATTATTTAGAACTACAGAATTACTAGAATGAGTAATATACAGAGTATAAGATAAGTACAGAAAAGAGGCAAGACAAAATTGTTCTTTTTTTTACATAATGCTCACCATTACGCTCATTAAACTTACCCAGTCATCAAATATTTAGTTAATGAAATTAGGAGCAATTACAGGCTTCAGTATTCCAGTGACACTAATGTTCAAATTTTGATCAAACAATCGACTGTAAAATTGCCTTTTACGGTTTTCTTTCTCTCTAACTTCGTGGTAGTGACAGGTATTTGTTTTACAAAATATCTATGTGAAATGTTAATATTCAGCTGCACTCATAGCATGTTATCTAAAATGTTTATCCTGTTTTAAAATAAGAAAACATGCTGGTAAAGTCACAGTGGTGCTTGAAAGGTTTTTTGAAATCCTTTCAGCTTCCCTGTATCTACCTAAATATGAATTAAAACAACATCAGGATTTCATACAAATCCTAAAAGTCAGACTGATTAAACAAATGAGACAACTTATGATCCAGTGAAACAATGAGATAATTTATGATCCAATATTATAAATTTGAAAATGATCCATTATTACATATTGTGTCTGGCAGAAGTATGAGAATTTCTAGAATTATCAGTTAATTTAAAGATGAAATATAAATTTACATTTACAGCATTTAGCAGACGCCCTTATACAGAGCGACTTAAAATTCATACAGTCTTACAAGTCAAGCAATGTTCTAGTTAAGGGCCTTGCTCAAGGACCCAACTGTGGCAGCTTGGCAGAGCTGGGATTTGAACCCAGGACCTTCAGGTCTAGAGTCCAGTGCCTTAACCGCTAGGCTACCACAGTCCGTGGTAATATTCAATCAATAGGATACATATATGATTAAATACTACATTTATTTAATTATTTTTATTATTATTATTTATATGTCAGTAGAACCGTGCAATAAAATATTCTAAGAAGAATAGTACAACTTTAGAATAATTTTTAATAAGAGTTGTAAATGTATTTTGTATGAGTTGTGTTATGTGTAGTATCCATTACAGATGTCCCTTATTCTGACATATTTCTAATTTAAAGCCCTGCTAGTCCCTAGTAAATCGCACTCACGAATCAATATTAATTAATATTTTTGTTTCCATATTTGTCTGAAATGTGCACCTTTTTTTTTTTGGAGAATGTCAGCACATTCAGACTCTTAGCTATGTGGGGTTTTCCCCAGCATGCCCTATAGCCTTGCCAAGTGTTAAATCTGATAATGCAGTGTGTGTTTTACGTGTGTGAGCTACCAGCTGTCATGGCAGCAGCAGTATTAATCACATGCCCTAAAACCACTCATCACAGGTTTTCTTAATCCTTCTTGTTTTTTGTTTTTTTAATCAGAGATAGGCTTAACATAATTACAATTGATATATTTATTACATCAAAAGATATTGGAAAAAGAAAGCTGGTCTAATAACTGGGGTATGGTCTGTAGCTAACTACCGTAAATTAATTGCCTGTCCATGTTGATGCATAATTCCCATTTTCTTCTGCCAATCCGTATCATCTGTTTGCCAAGGTACAAATACTCTAAATCATGTTGTCTTTCATCTAGGATGTAAAAAACACAAATATGATACCATATTCTTTTATTTATTTATTTTTCCTCATTTTCCCAGATTACTTTTGTCGAGCCATTCTGATGTTCTGTATTGGAGTTTGTTGACTTGTAAACAGGTGAAAAAATCCAGTAATAAATGAACACAGAATGCTGGGAAATAAGTACATTTGGGAGGGATTTGTGAAAAAGAAAAAATTCACTTTAGGTTCTTGTAGTATAAGGAGCTGTAGTAGAGTATTGTATTGGGAGCCAGGGATTGTGTGAGGAAGGAGAGAAAATGATAGTGCCAGACTGTGTGTGTGTGTGTGTTTGTGTGTGTGTGTGTGTGCATGCGTACACTTATGGGGAGCGGCCAATTCCTCACACTGCTGCAGACACTGAGCATCTTGCTATTCCCAGCCCCAGCATATCCTCTTCTCTTCTGTATCATTCCCTCACATTCATTCATTCATTCATTTACTTTCTATATCCACATCATTTTCTTTGTGTCTTTGCTTTTTCTCTGTCCTTTCAGCTCTCTCTCTCTGACACACTCATTCATTCAGTTCTGCAGCTCAATCCATGCTGTATCAGCCTTTGTTCTTTGTAGCACTCTTTATTACTGCATAGTACAGTGTGGTATTGTTCGAGTGCGCCTGTGTGCACGTGTGCGCCTGTCTTTGTGTGTGCTGGTAATGGACTAAAGTGTGTGCCTAAGAGAGTCTTTTCAGGACTACAGCTATAGAAAGAACAGTGTGGAGATCTGGACTCTGAGAGGTAGGTGTGTACTGTACTCTTGCATGCATTTGCATGCATGTGTGCTGTTACCGTTGCTTCCAGTTTGCTTTACTGGAAAGCTAATACAAACCAAATGATTGTCTTCTCACACAGATCTCGGTTGTGATTAAGGCACTGTTCTGCACAGCATCTATTTTTACAATTTAGTGGCTACAACATGCAGCAAAGTCTAAATTGAAATGACCTTTTCACTCATTTGTCTTTCCCTGGGGTGTTTTCAAGAGCCCCAAGAGTTTGATTAGTTCTATGTAGTATATTGTATCACTGTGTCTTTGCTGATATCTGGATTTGTAGCAGAGGGATTTGTAAGAGATAGAGGTACAGTATGTGTATGCATCTGTACATTGATGTGTGTTCAAAGGGATAAGTGTGCAGCGGTTTTGGGTGTACTTGGGTAACCGAGCAGACACTCACTCTGTGTAGTGTGACTAAAGGGCATTCAAGAAACTAATGTGCACCATAACCTACATGATTCTATTGCACTTCTATCTACAAAGCTTCCATTACCTGTTGGTTGCGTAAATTATTTATCACCCTCAAGCAATCTGGTGGTATAGTCTATGTGGATTCTTCATGAGCTTATGCGTCATGTGTGCAGAAATTGTGTGTCCTTGGCCTGTGTGGCACCATGGTTAGAAGTTTTAATGTTCGTGGCTATGCCACAGGAGTGTTCTTACTGCTATCTGCTGTTCTGTATTGTAGATCATCAACGGCGTATTTAAAGACCATGGCCACAGAAATGGCCATAATCTCACAGCTGTGCGTTGCATTTAATGTCCACCCGATCAATGTCCATTTTCTTTAATGGCTGAAGTAGTGAAAATTATAATGAGAAATAAAAAAATTAAAAATGAATCTTATTCATGTCTGAAAGACAGAAAACTAGTATGAGCAAGCCCTTGTGACACATGCTAACAGAAAGGAGAATTGCATATATAGATAGATACTTTATTGATCCCAGAGGGGAATTCTTAATATAGTACTGTACTATACTAAAGGTTTTCATAA
The DNA here is from genome assembly GCA_034780255.1 of Parotocinclus maculicauda. Lineage (NCBI taxonomy): Eukaryota > Metazoa > Chordata > Actinopteri > Siluriformes > Loricariidae > Parotocinclus > Parotocinclus maculicauda. The sequence continues at coordinate 9,042 of JAUZSU010153016.1, forward strand.
TGTGCTTTAAAAAACATTATTTTAAATCAAACATTGAATGGAAAGAAAGAATTATGGTAATATACTTTATTTTTCAAGGTTTATTAAAATAAGATAATAAAATTATTTAAAAATATTATTATAAAAATATGATTAATAACAAGTATCACTGTATTGCACAGTAGGGTACTAAATGTTTTCGTATTGCTTTTATTTAAATTATTGTTTAAAAATAAAACACTATGTGCAAAGTCTCTAAACTATCCATTACAGTCAACATCCTGTTTCACAGAGTGTAATGCAGATATTAAATGGTGCACACCTGTGTTCTTTATATTGGGACACAACTTGATATGATCAGAAATAATACAGCTTTATATCCTAGTTCTTTATTCTTTTGCTTTGTTAAAAGATTTGTTTTTATTTGTTTGTTTGTATTAATTGTTTATGTCTGCATTATCATGAACAGCTATTCACAATAGGAGCGCTGATACTAGTCAGACGCATTCATACTGGGCCAGTTTATGATGGGGTAAATAGAAGGGGGTGTTTAGAAATTTACCAACTTACCGATTTTGCTGCTTTTGTGTTGTTTTTACTGTCAGTGGAGTAGACGTTTAGTCAAAACATAATGGAGATCTAGTTAAATGTTTAGCTCGATCATCAGGTTGTATCAGGTTGTCCAATAGCAACTGGAATGTATTTACAACTTCAGTTAAACAGTGAGTACCCCTTTTCATCAAAGCACAAAGCATGAATTTCACTCATTTCGTATTCATACCTGCTTACTTCAGTATAGGGCTTGGGATGAGGGAACACATTTACACACACACTCACTCACTCTCTAATGGAACACTTTGGAGACACCTGCTGACCTAAAACATGTCTTTGGAACATGGGTGGAAACGGAAGTACCCAGAGGACCATGGGAGTTGTAGGGAGAACATAGAGTGCATACTCTACATAGGCAGTGACCCGGCCAGGAGTCAAACCCACAGACAACACTAACCACTGATCTCTCCTAAGCACAGATGGCCTTTGACACCATGTTGAAGTGAAATACATATTTGTGCAGTACATCCTGGATTCTGTATTAGCAAAAACATGAACAGTACACAGTACACTCCTCTAAGAGTGTAATGAAAATGTTAGATGTTAGAAATCTTCCATTTGCAATGGGTGATAAGTAGCCAAGTTTATCCAGTAAAACATCTGTATCAGTATAAAAAACAATAACAGAAGTGGAAACAAGACTGTTTTGAGCGTGCTGTTATTTATAGCACAGTGCAATGACTAGATGAATTTTGGCTGAGACAGATGTACCTTTGCTCCAATCCTTAGTTCTTCACACTTGCCCTGTATCTGCAGTAAAGTCTAAAATACAGCCTCTCTCCCTCTGTGTCCCTCACTCTGTTCCTCTGACTGATTTGATTAAGATTTTGATTCGGTATGACTGCGTATCAGTGTCTATTATTGATTCCTGCAGGCGCCACATCGATCTCTACAGGAACCACCTTCTATGCAACTGTGCCTGACAAGAAGTGATCTGTCTTGCAAAGCAATTAGTCTGAAGTAACAGCGCATTATTTTTGTGTAAGGATCAGTAGTTTGGTGACAAGATGGCATGTGTCTGTGTTCACAGAGTACGGGCGATTTGAGGCAAAAATTCATGACTTGAGAGAGCAGATGATGAACCACAGCATGAGCTCTGGATCAGGATCACTGCGAACCAATCAGAAACGTTCCCTGTATGTCAGGTAAGCAAATCACTACTTATGCATCACTATGCAAAATGCACATAACAGCAACATGTAAGAAACTGAATCTGTGATGTCTGAAGTGTTTACTTGCTTGTTTTGTTCTGCACTAATCTTGCCGAGACCACACCCCCCCCCCACACACACACACACACTGGCCATGTTGCCATTCTGCACCAATAAAGTGCTCTGTAGATGTATGGTAAATGGCCTTTAGCAGATCACCTTGCTGATAAGGTAGAAGGTGGAAAGGAAGTCAATATGATTAGAAAGAATGGAAAAGAGCTGAACTTGCTAAAATAAGATCCATGTGGCATTCAGTTACCTATCTGTACCTACCTGATATCTGTAATACTTGATTGCTATAGACTTGGCTATAGATCACCTTACAGCTGCACATATAAAATTCCACATTACTATTGTTAACACTGTTTAAGTAGTCCTTTGTGTGTGTAGTGTGTGTGTTAATGATAATTGACAATCACAAATGTGAAAAAGGTCATCAAATAGGATGAACAACTACATAAAACAAGATTTTGCAATGTTAGTTGTTCTTGATAACTATAAATATTTTGCAGGGCAGACAATTATAACCAGTGTAAATGAGAAAAAGCATGTGTTATAAAAAAAACTTAATATTGATATAAATTTAATATTGTTGTTGTATGTGCAAATGCAGGATGAAACTAGCACATGCTGTGAGTTTTTGTAATATGTTTAATATGGTTGTGTAAAATAAATGATGTACATGCTATTTTTATTATTTTCTTATTATTGTTACTGATTAATTATTTTATAGTAGATTTCTAACATACCCAAATTCACATTATTCTGGTGGGGACTTTCCTTAAGTCCCTTAACTTAACAACCCAAAGCAAATCTTTTAGTTTTTTTTAATTATTTAAAAAGGTTTGAGTTTCTGTAAAAAAAAGTTTAAATTTCTTTAAAAAAAATCAAAAAGCAGTAAAGGCAGAATTAAAGCACTCGCTACAAAGTCTCCATACTCAAACCCAAATGTTGTCGGATCCCAAACACAACCTAGTTTTGCTGTTAAAGAGGATACATTTCCAGTCTGGAGCAGCCCAGGTTTCTTGTTCAAGACCCCACTGCAAACAAAGGTGATGCTTTCAAATGCAGGATATACCATGATGGACATCAAAACTGTGGGGGTTGCTTGTGCTTGTTGGTGAATCAAACAATTCTCTTTACTGGTGGTCTATCTGGTCCTTCTGGAGCCTGTTCTCCATGTGTTTTTGCCCTCATGGAACGACTGCTCCCAACACCTCTTACCAGTTAGGTCAGAAAGGCCTACCCTGCTTCTCTCAGTCCAAGTACACCCCCTCTTAGAGTCTTTCAAATGAGCAATCTGTCATGAGGTTTGTCCACCATCTCTCGCCATAGGTACACTACCCAAAAGTAGTCTCTGATAGTCTTTTTATTTGGCAGCATAGGAAGTAGTGTTATGTCTTTTTGTGGCAAGACCCAGTGTCTAATCAGACCACACCTGTAATCATGTACATATCTGCCTGAGACAGAAATAAGCCCCACCCTTCTCTGCAAGAGAGACTCTGACTAAACTGTGTGCGTATGCGTGTGCGTGTGTTCTTGTGTGTGCATGCGTGTGCGTGCGTGTGTGTGTCTGTTTGTGTTTGTGTGTGTTGAGTGTGTGTGTGTGCACGTTTGTGTCTGTGCACGGTGTGCGTGTTCATGTGTGTGTGTGTGTGTGTGTGTGGTGAGTGTGTGTGCGTGTGTGCATGCATCTATATGCTTGTGTGTCTGCGTGTGTGTGTGTGAATGTGTGTGCGTTTGTGTGCTTGCATGTGTGTGCACGTGTGTGTGCGTGTTCATGTGTGTCCGTGCATGTGTGCGTGCGTGTGTGTATGTCTGTGTGTGCGTGTTCATGTGTTCGTGCGTGTGTGCGTGCGTGCGTGTGTGTGTGTGTGCGCGTTTGTGTGCTTGCGTGCTTGTGTGTGTGTGTGCGTTTGTGTGTGTGATGACTGTGTGTGCGTACGTGTGTGTGTGTGTGTGTGTGTGTGTGAGTGAGTGTGTGTGTGTGAGTGTGTGTGTGTGCGTACGTGTGTGTATGTGCGTACGTGTGTGTATGTGAGTACATGTGTGTGTGTGTGCATGCATGTGTGTGCATGCATGTGTGTGCGTACGTGTGTGTGCGTACGTGTGTGTGCGTACGTGTGTGGTGAGTGTGTGTGCGTACGTGTGTGTGCGTGGTGAGTGTGTGTGCGTACGTGTGTGTGTGTGTGGTGAGTGTGTGTGCGTACGTGTGTGTGTGTGCGTACGTGTGTGTGTGTGTGTATGTGTGTTTGTGTGAGTGATATTGCAGCTACAGAAGGATTTCAGTGTTATGTGCACATATAGACATGTGTCCATGATGTCCATTCTCTATACACACAACAGTCTTTTTCTCTATGTAATGTTATTGATGTCTGGATTAAGAAGCATTAATAATTAATTATTAATAAATTTGAGGACATAAATGAGTCTTAGAGAAGTGGGGTCTGGTCACCTCAAACTCTTTCATAATTATCTTGAAAGACCATATGGATACCATTTGTAAAAGAATATGAACGAGTATGTCAATACCTACAGTATATGCAGCTATAGATTTGTCCATGTGATTTTCCGCCTGTAACCCGTGCGCTGTGCAAAATTAATTGAATCACTGTGGAGAATACCTGGCAACCCACAAAGACACACTCATTCTGTTGGAGTGGGGTCTGTGCTGTAGTGCTTCGTACTTGTCATGGCAAACCCATTGTCTTTGTAAGGTCTTGAGTGTGTATGTTTTCTGACTTTTTATGTACAAATAGGTGACGTTTCTAAATTTTTGTAAGCAGTGTATGATACCTTATATGAAGTCCAGAACTCCAACATATTGTAATGATTAGCACACATTTAGCTTTACTTGATGTTGCTTGGTTGTAGAACATAAAAACTGATTAAGAGGAAATTTCTTGTTTCCAGTATGACAAGCTACTCTTGTATGTATTTATTTTCTCTGTTACTCTGGTGTAGTTTAATTTACTCCAATAACCAGATACACAATATTCGATTCTCCACCAATGAATCCAACCTCTGAGAATGTTTCACTCTAACTGTGGGAAAGTAATTGGTGTTCAGATTAGACCTGACTGCACACACTCATTGATTGTTTATATTTACCTGTTCCATGCGGTCACTGTTGTGTATACTAATTACAAAGGCTATTGTACAGATGTTGATGAAGACCTCTGTTAGAGATATTTCCCTGTGGTGTGTTTGTGTGTGAAAGGGTGTTTGTTTATATTACATTTAATTACAAAAGAAAAATCTGCCCTTTAAGTACTGGGGGATGTTTTGCTGGTCCATGAGAAAAACTGGATTGTATAACACAGAAACTTTTTTTTGAAACCCAATAGGTTTCAACAATTTGCTATAGGTTAAAGGTGACATTATTTTTAGGGATCGGCGTAGGTGGAACATTAATCACATTACAGTAATCACTATGTAAATGTAAAGTGCCCACATGCAGGGGTTGGACAATGAAACTGAAACACCTGTAATTTTAGTGTGGGAGGTTTCATGGCTAAATTGGACCAGCCTGGTGGCCAATCTTCATTAATTGCACATTGCACCAGT
>JAUZSU010153027.1:0-14410 GCA_034780255.1 Parotocinclus maculicauda
GTGTGTGTGTGTGTGTGTGTGTGTGTGTGTGTGTGTGTGTGTGTGTGTTATTAAAACATCTGAGCAAAATTAAAGTAAAGTCATTTACAAATCTTAATATTAATGTATTCACACAATGTAAACACTTTGATCAAGAACTACAGTATACTGATGTTATAGGTTTGCACTGGCTGTGTTCTTATATTGTCCACAAGGTGGCAGTAAAAGCACACTATTGCAGTTTTATCCTCCAAAGTTCACTAAGAACTTTTGCTTAATAATGAAGCCGTTTTTTAATAAGGTGGTTGTAAATAAAATTCGATTTATAAGCAAAATACAACTAATTTAGCCCGGATTTGTACACTTTGTACAGAACTGACATTGATGTCTTAAAAAATACAGTGTAATGATTATATATGTTAACCCCTTTTGTGTGCTTAACATAAAAAAAGATACGTATCTCACAGGTCAAAGTCAGCTAATTTGACTAAAACTTCACTTAATAACACACTTAAACACAACATCATAAATTTAAAATAAAATAAAGCTACAATTATATACCGTATTTAAAACGACAGCCTATGGAAGGTAGTCTGCTAGCCTAAATTGATCTAGTTTAGCTAGCTAAATCAGACATGTCTTTTATACAGTTTATTTCGATTTAATGTGAACAGATTTGGATTACATTTCATCTTCAGCCTGTGCAGATTTAGCCAACAGACTGTTGAAATCAGATAAAAAATAGATAGTTAGCTATTTATAAAAGATCAGATTGACTCAGATGCTCAGTTTAAGAGTTAAGAATTAAGGGATCTATAAATGGCCAGAAGAATTGTGTAATGTATGCAAATTTATTTATATAGTGCTTTTTATAATGGAGCGTTGTCTCAAGGCAGCTTTACAATCTTATATTATTGTAAAAGGCCAATCCCAAATTGAGCAATCCTAGGGCGACAGTGGCAAGGAAAAACTCCTGAATATAGAAGGAAGAAACCTTGGGAGGACCAAGACTCAAAATGAGACCCGTCCTTTTTGGGTGGCCTAGATGTTCATTGAAATAATTAAATTGTAGTAATAGTGAGAATAAGTTAATAATAAAATAATAATAAATGAATAATAAAATGTAAATAACGAGAACCAGTAATAGTATCACATGGAAAGCTAATGCTATCAAAGAACTGATAGACAGCTTAGATTTTGGTATTGGAATTGGAATTAATGTTAGCGCTAGTAGTCCTTTGTAAAGGACAAATTAAATTTTTAGCAATTTTTTTGGGCAATCTTACCCATTTTACAGAGAAGAGGCTTCTGTCTTGCTTCTCTGATTGGTGGAGTGCTACAGTGATGGTTGACCTTCTGGACGTTTCTCCTTTCTGCACGCAGGATCTTTGGGGCTCAGAGTCACCATTGGGTTCTTGGTCACCTCTCTTTACCAAGGTAGTTTGTTTAGGTTGGTAAGGGCAGCCAGCTCTAAGAAAAGGTCTAGACGATCCAAACTTCTTCCATTTAAGAAATATGGATGCCACTGTGCACTTGGGAACATTCAGTACAGCAGGAATGTTGTTGTAGTCTTCTCTAGATCTGTTTCCACCCAAACCTGCTTCTGAGCTATACAGACTCTACAGCTCTTCATCATGGCTTGGTTTGTGCTCTGATATGCATCATTATCTGTGTACCTTTAAATAGACAGGTGGGCGTCTTTCCAAATCATGTCCAATCAACTGACTTTACCACAGGTGGACTCCAATTAAGGTATAAAAACATCTCAGAGATGATCAAGAAAAGACATCACTCACCTGTAATTTGTAATGTGCAAATGACAAAACCTGTGATTGATTGACATAATGCAAGAAGGCTCTCTGATCTCCTAAAACCTGGGGTGACCTATTGGTGGGTCATATATCCAGGAAAGGGGGTACAGTAGCACACAAAAATGCCAATGAATTCCATGATTTTGGAAAAAAATGTTCAAAAAGCACACAGGTACGTGACGTTTAGGCATCCGGATCTGATTAATGACACAAAACAAAGCTGTTTTTCCCTTTTTATTCAAAACTAGATTTACCATAGACAAGCCTACAGTTTCATTTGTTCAACAGAACTCGTTTGAGCGGCTCCACGGGAATGTAGCAGCATCCCCGCAGGTCCAGCACACAATCCGTTTCCAATTAAGTAAGTTAGTAGTCGCTCTTCGCATTTGCGTTTGGAGTGTTTGACTCTGGATTCCGTCTTAAAAAACAAAATGCCGTTTCAACTCATTCCAGTCTTAAATGAATTCACTCTTAAATTCACTCTACATCTACGCGAATACTCTTCACTAACAAGATTAGCAAAATTACGGCACAAGTGTAGCATGAACGTGTCGTCTCTGTTATAGAGACGCCCTAAAGAATAGGGGGACGTATGAAATCAACGCTGTACATCAAAAAATGGGAACAATCAGATGCTTTTAGGAGACGTGGACTTTCTGATGGAGCCAAATCCTTATGAAGCTACTGGCAGATTCATCTTTATATGCACTTCTTGGAAAGCAAGTTTCATATGCATTTTGTAATTTCGTGCGAATGTCATGGGGCAAAGGTCCTATACATACTGTGATCCACCCACAGCTCTAGTCTGAAACTCAATTGCAAGGTTTGGATCTTAACCAGCTCTTTCTTAAATAAAGATGCATCATGCATTCGTTTTAATGGATGTTGTTAGCTTCGATGTGACACAGCTTGTCCCTTTCATTACGCATCTTTAACATACATGAGATTACAGACCGTTTTCTTACATTACATTGACTCGTCTGTCTTGTTACACCTGTCTAAACTGTCTGCAGTGTCACAACCTTCAAATTAATTCAATAGCATGAATTCAATTTGTTTCTGTAGTGCCCAGAACAGTGGATTAAAGAACATATCACTCATAGAGGTACAACACACTGGATGTGAGAGTGCAGCAAAGAACATAATGTAGCCAAAATAGGACTAGCATTCATACTCACACACACACACACACACACACACACACACACACTCAAAGAAATTCCCTGTATGGCCGCTACATCTTGGTTTCGCTGTCTGGCAATTTCTCGTTATCATACTCATTTTCTTGAGGAATCTTCTGGTACGGCTTCTTCACCTCATTCTCCTCCACTACAGAGTTGCCCATCTCTAAGTCCCCTACCTGTAGCTCATCCCGGGACAGGAACTCAATGATGCCTGCTCCTATGGAATCGCCCAGCACATTGGTCGTTGTCCGCAATCGGTCTCTGTAGGACAGAGCAGGTCTTAACAAACATCTACGCTCTCAGAACGAGATCTAGTAAAGTGTGTGGTTCGTTATAATTTTGACGGTTCTGCCATGGCTATGTCAGTTCAAAAAATACACACTTAAAAACACAATAAAGGACACCCGTGCCGGGTCGTGGGGGGTTTGGGGTCTAACCAGATCAGTAAACTCATTTTTGTAGATATACTACACAAGTACACTGCTCACAATTATTAGGGGATATTTCATTTTGAAATAATAATGCTCGCTGGTGATCCTGACTGACACGCAGAGGTACGGTGGCTGTAGCATTAGTCCGCTTGCACTTTCTTTTCCGTTTACCCACCCCAGTTTAAGAGCCTGGACTTTTTCCCATCCAATTAGCTCCGTGATTTATGGGAAGGGGATTCTATTTGGAATGATTAATTTGCCTAACCTAATTATGTTTCTATGTTAAAACCGACTGAAACGACACGAAATCTGCCTAAAAAAAATGGAGCGCGACCCAAGGGCTTGTAGAAGTGTGTCACTGGGGTAGGTACAGAAAAAAAAACCAAGCATGTGTTAATGGATAATGCTGGAAACAAGTTCGGAAGGAAAAACAGGTGGCTGCTATGTGAGGCCATTCATATGTTGGATAAACAGGGATTTTTGACAGATTGAAAGGTGGATTGTACTCACAGGAACCAATCAACGGCGATGATGAGGCTGATGTCATCAGTGGGCAGTCCGACAGAGGTCAGCACGATGACCATGGTGACCAGTCCGGCCTGCGGGATTCCAGCCGCTCCGATGCTGGCGGCAGTGGCTGTGATGCTATGACGTTGAATAGAAAGTTTAATTAAACTATCAATTTAGCTATAAATACTATAAATATATGGAGTAAATACTCTAGGATATTATGTATCCTAGACAAGATAAGTCCGCTTAGTAAATACTGCATCTATGTCAACCATGTTTTCACATTAAATGAATTCAGACTCCATTTGGAGCAACTGAAGCATTTCCCTTTATTCCCACCTAATGGTTATGATCTGTCCGAAGTTCATTTCCATGTTGTTGACCTGGGCGATAAAAATGGCAGCCAGCGCCTCGTACAGTGCCGTTCCGTCCATGTTAATGGTCGCACCCACTGGCAGCACAAAGCGGGTCACTCTCCGGTCAACTTTGTTGTTTTCCTCTAAACACCTGAATGTAATGGGCAGCGTAGCAGAACTGGGGAATCCAAATAAGACAAGCAGTGTGTGAAATTCCAATCATTAGCAATAAAATACACTTGTATTCTGTCCTACACGAGACGTTGTTTGTCAGTCACACCTGGAAGACGTGCCCAGGGCTGTGATTAGGGCTTGCAACAAGCCTGTGATGAATATGAATGGGTTCTTCCGTGTGATAACAAAGAACAAGGTGGGCAGAATAATGATGCCATGGATGAGAAGACCTATGATGACCGTTACAGTGTACATGCCCAGCTGCCCTCCCATTTCGGTAATGTCGTCCATCTCCACGATTTTGCCAGCGATCAGAAAGAGGATGCCAATAGGTGCATACCTTTTCGAAAGAGAAAAATAGCAGGGATTAAGCAGGGCCTATTACTAAGGATAATTATAATCTTAGCGCTCAAGGGTAAAGGTAAACAGCCATTTGCTGAGAAAAGGCAGGGTAGCCACCACTCCCAAAACCTGCCATTTAATATGTTAAGGAGGCTTCAGGCTTTACATTACACTAAAGCTCTTTGCAGCCCATCAAAGACCCATCCGCTGTCAGCCATGACAACACGCACCACATGATTATTGCGACCAGGCGCATGATGGCTTCGTTAAGAGAATCAAAGAAGTCCCTGAGCGCTTGTCCCTCCTCCTTCATATTGCCGATGATCAGGCCGAAGCACATGGAGAACACGACCAGGCCGAGGGCGTTGACGCCATTGGTGGCGCCGGAGATAGGGATGATCTCTTCACGGGTAATCTCCTGAGTTGCGTTGGTTAGATTGAAAAAGCTCTCGTTTACCGTCACCTTGACGTGAACGACCCTTTTGGCGTAGTTTGTTTTGAACTGTAAGGAGGCGAGAGAGAATAATTAGACAAAAGGACAAAAATGTAGGCTGAGAATAGAATGAAGGTCAATTTCTTTAGGGCGTGAGCAGTTTGGAGGACTATATACAGACAAAATAGTTCTTTTTAATAATTCGTATAAACAATGAGCGCTTTTAATTTCAGTTCAGTCTATTCTCCCTCATCCAGCTGGCTCCAGTGTTTCCCTGGTGAGAGCGTCCGGACCACAGCGTCTATCCTCACTGTAAGTGGCTTCCATGTTATTGTGTGGCCCCAGCAGTGCCCCATTTCTTGGTTTCCGTACCCCCTTCGTTCTCATATCATCCAACCATGGCACTGCTACTGTCCTGCCAAAGCTCTACATGAGTGAGTTTAAATACAACCGTAGTCTCCTAAACTTTCAAGCCAAAGCAACTAAGTGCCCCTCCCTAAGACGCATTTTGGTCCATATTAAAAATACTTTTGCATTAGATGGTATAACTGACTATATTATCAAAAAGTCAAGGTTTCTGCAGAAGCACCGTGTATCCAAGGGTGATCACGGATTCTCTGCTCAGCTCTTTGTGAGGCCGATGAAAGGGCCAGAATGCGTCGCCTCATTAAATCTAATGATGTTTCCTGCACAACAGGGTAGCGAAGTATAAAGAAAAAACGTTCTTTTGAAGAAAACTCTATCCCATGACCCGTGCAGTGGGTTATGCAGCCGTGATTTGGGCTAAAAACAATACAGCATTCAGTCACGTCAAGGTCTACTACATTAGGAAAGCAGTTACAGCGGTGAATAAAGCTATCCACCAAGGATCTACCTGCTGTGTGCAAGCTTGAACCAGGTTTGGAGGAAACATGTTTCTGGAAAAGAAGGAGCACAAATACAGTGTCAGTCCTGAACTTCGACCTGAAATGAGACCATGAGCTCTGGTTCTAGTACGTGCAATACCTAATCAGGTCTAGAAAGGCATCGGCCGGGCTGATTTGCTCTATCTTCTGCTGCTGGGTGAACTCCTCCCGGGAGCCTTTGCCAGGGTGGATGATGAGGACCATGATGATGCCGATAAACACAGCGATGAACGTTGTGGTCATGTAGTAAATAACGGCCCGCATACCCATTTTGCCCGAGGCCCGGCTGTCGAGCGCTGCCATGCCTGGTGAAGCAACATTCAACAGCGTAATCAAATGTGGTGGAACTATCTACAAACTTGAACTGGATGCAAAGCAGGTCCTGCGATACAACGACACAATTCATTGGTTACTCTGTGGAAGAGGTCTGAGGAACACAATGAAGAAGAAACTTACATTCAAACTTATATGACCTCTGAAACCTGCTTTAAAACCAACAAAAACAAAAGCATACCCTGAACAATTGATCAAGACCAGTCCCTGCAAAGGGCCAGTTTGGTTTTTATTCTAATCTTTTGGTGTTTTCACATGGTTGCAGATAAAAGCAACTATCAAGTCCGTGCTAGATGAACCAGGAAGACTAGCTGTACCTAAAAAATAGAACTGGCTGACTGGCATTAACAACAGCTAGAGCAGCTGTTTATTTTAATGAATGAAGGACTTTAAGGGATTCGTCGGAGAGACCCATGGCAAAGGATTGTAAAAAAAAACATTTGAACTGTCAGAGCTTTAGGAACACAGCTAGATTACCGTTTTCAGTGCTGGAGGCAGCAAAATAAAAAGCCATTGTATACGAGAGATGTATGTGCCTTTAATCCTGTTGGGGGCAGTCCCATTAAAATCCCTTTGCTTTCGGCTCTCATACTTTCTCAGCTACACTCCTCTGTTCCTTAGCCCTCCTCCTATCTCTCTTTCTCTCGCTCTCTTTCTGTGGGACTATTGCTGAGAAATTCCTTCACCTGCCCAAAACTCTTTTCGGCTCTTTGCAGGCGACACTTTCCTGGCTGCATTTTGCATCTCCACAGAAACACCAAACAGTGTCTCTGGCAAACCAAACGAACCAAGTCGTTTAATTTGCTGGGGCGAAACTACAAAGAGACAGAGCAGCCTTCTCGGTAGAATGGTAAAGGAATGAATGGAGGAACGAAATGAGGTTTATGGTTTATGGAGTATACTAACTATATCCTCATATGTTTACTAAAATTTTACCCCAAAAAATTAGACTTAGAAGCTTTTTATAGGCTGGGACTTGTCAGGCTGGGCTCGTCCTTAATCCTTGAGTTCCTCCACAAATGCCTGGTCATATATGTGTTAATGGAAAAAGGTATGGGTTTGAGGTAAAAGATGGAGAGAAGTGGAACCAAACAGAGAGAAAGATAGGAAGGAGGAACTTCACACCACTGATCAGCAGGCTGAGTTTCTACATGACAGTGGGTGGAACCTGTGCATAAAATCTGCTTTATTTTTCCATTTCTTCCACTTCTAATATGGTAAACACAAAACAACTAAGATATTGTCTGTGCCTTTTGCATAATGCTTTAATTTGACCGTGCAGTCATCTTGTTACAACCCCTTCTTGTTACAAGTCAATGCATGACAGCATCCTATTGAGAGATTCTGGTTGAGCGACGATGTAATCTGGTTACATAACGGTAATTCTTGCAACTCTCTGCACAATGCATGCGTTAGTCAGAACCAGCATGCTCAAAAAGATATTCCAAACTCTAAAACAGTTCAAATAATTGACATTGTGTTTAGAATACTGATCATTACTATTATTAATATTATTAATTATCATTATCTTAATTCTTTCCCATTATATTTTTATCCTGTCAGGGTCAGGGCCGAGTTAGGACAATATCCCCAAATTCACAGGCCACAGACGAGTATGTACCTGTTGCAGAGCCAGGGAGTGGTTCCCCTGTCTCTTCCCTTAGGTCAGTGGTTCTTAAAGTGGTGAAGCCCTTTAGGGTGAGGAACTATTTCAGGGGGCACAGCAAACTACATGTATGAGGCATGTTTGAGACACATAATGCATGCCATGTGTAACAATTAGTCTGTTTATATGGTTTCGTTGAGTATGAAGTTGCCATTTTTATGTTTAATATAAGTTCTAATAGAGTAGCAAAAGCTCCTGTACAAAAGAGGAGCACTGCGGAGTTACTGCTGGCATCCCAGACCTCTGGACCACCTGAGCTCCCTACATAAGCTTTAAAAATAAGAAACAGAGATCAGCACTGACCTGTGACCAGACTGGATACTATCAAGGGAAGGACCAGCATCTGGAGCATTCGCATCAAGAGCTCACCAGGGAAAGAGAAATACTTCACCTGCCTGTAGGACATCTTGTATGGTCGCAGAGCAAACCCCAACATGATACCTGTCCATGAACAGAACAACAATGACTTAATTAAAGACACGGTAACGACAATATTTCCCAACTATCTCTTACTCAAATGGAAAGAAAGCACACTGGCAATCACACTGACTGCTACAAACAAGAGGATGCACTTGCCAACAACGACGGCCCCAACTGTGAACAGCACGAATGCGTTCCTCTTCAGGAAGGTTTTCACGTCATCTTTGGTGATGTCCTCCACTTTTTTCTTGGCTTTCCGGGACCGGATTTGGATGCTTTCACGGATTCGCTGAACCTGGCTGCGAGAGCGTGGGTTCTCCCCGTTGCTTTTGGCCATGGCCGCTGCTGTGACCTTCCTCTCTCCTCTCTGTGAATCGGAGGAGTCTGACCGGATGGGGCAAATCTGAGATTTTCAGATCTGGGATCTTTATAAGAATGAAAGGGAAATAGGTTGGTAAATTTGGAGCATCACTGTATAACGGTGTAGCTTGTCCAAGCAGTTGAAAAGAACACGACGCTACGCGAGACTTTTGAAAGTAAAAAAAGACAGTAATACTAGGTTTATCTATGCCTGAGTCGAGCCTCAGTAGCTTCTGACCCACAGGTGCATGAGTGAATTTTGAATCGGCTCTGTATAACGGTTTAAGTAGAACATGACGTGCAATTTGCGTTACATGCAAATGCGGGACGTGGGACGAGCTCTTTCTTGTAGACCTGAATTGCCACTCGAGAACTCAAGCACACACCTGTTCCCTTGTCGAGCTGCAAGTTCATTTCCTATTTCTAAACCAAGCCAACACTTTTTTAGGAGTCCCACCAAAAAATCTAAAAATTATATAATTGAATTCCAAATCTATCAGGCTCATGCAATACTAAAAGTTGAAAAACTTTTATACTTACTTTTACTCTCTGTAGAGACAATGCTAAAAAGCAGAACACTGGTTTCAGCCGAGCAGCAGCAGCAGCAGAGACTGGCCGTCCTGACTGAGAAGCAGTGGGCTGAATGCTGGAGATGATGCTGGCTGCAGCAGCCTCTGAGATGTTCCTTCAAAACCCACACCTCACAAAGGGAGGAGCTTTCAAGTCCAGATAGAGGGAGGGTGATGGAATGGGGGGCTAAAATGGGCTAAGTCTGGAAGTACTGCAATGAATAGTATGCTTGAGCTCTCTCATGATCACAAGGCGCAGTCGGAAGCTAATTAACAGTGCAAAGAACTGAACTGGACTTTTCTAGGGAATCAAATGCTACATCTGCATTTATGTTTACCTTTAGTCATGTGGCTGGGGCTTTCATCCATAGTGGATAATGAGCATACGCTTTAAGTCTAGAATAGTAAATGAGCTAACAGTGATTTAACTGCTGACAATAATTCTGAACTTCAATCACTGCACTGTCTCTCTGTCTTTGTTACTTCTGTGGGTCCCTGTAGATTTGGAAGTGGACCAGCGTTTAGAAGACCCATTGTGCTTCCGTTGATTGCTTTCGTTCCATACCAAATGGAAATGGAATCGAACCATTACAACTCCTGGCATTTGTGTGGCACCGTAGCAATTCACTACTCACACCAGTGTGATGGTTTCAAGTCTCAGTGGTGTCTCTGGCCTGGAACGATTTCACACGGTCATGATTGACATATCTGAGAGAGCAGAAACCCAATTCAAGGGGGATCATCAACCCTTCCAATGGCCTGGAACATCCTCATGGGGCCTGCGCCCGTCGAATTCCAGGATAGCTTGCGGATACTTCTCGGCCTTGACCAGGACAAGTGGGGTTAAATCAGGGAAAACTCAGACATTAAACATCCTTTGCTCTCATCCCAGTCAGAAATCGTCTCTCTGTTTGGATCTTGCTTTGTACTCTTGAGATCTGGTTAAACATTTTTCATTTTGCTAGATGCACCAAACTTATAAACCCTTATTTTCCAAAGCATGGAAAGCCTCCCATTTCCACCCCTTTCCCTTTTGTGAACCCTTTCTCTCGCCCGTCCTCTTGCTCTGGGGTTTGGCTCAGCCAACCATCTTGAAGTGCTTCAGAAGCTTCAAGTAGGTAAAAAAAAGCAGGGCTGCAAAATAACCTCTCCCACACAGTGAACAAATGGTACTTTCATCATCAGTTCAATGTTGCCCGGAGATCCAGTCTGGGCTTTATTCAGATTGTCAGAGTCTCATGGATGTTTCTTAGCTTGTATTTAAATTAGTATTGTTTTAAGTTCATACAACGGTCATATTCTCACCACGAACACAAACATCTCTTAAAAACACAGGTGTCACATTGGCTGTCTTTTGCCTTGGAGTGGGACGGGCCCTAAATGGTCCATGAGAATGTGCTTTTTTGTGGCACTCTCAGTCTTTTGTCGGAGCTCAATCAAAAACGGGAGTCGGACTCCCGGAATGTCCCTGAGTTGGTCGGTAATCTCTTAGTAATCATAAACAGAGCCTGCCTTGCATTTGTAATGTGGATCCCACAGTCTGCAGGAGAATTAATAATAAAAGAGGCTTTTAGCTTCAAACTTGCTTTGCTTTCTCTTTACAGTTTTATTTAAATATCAGGCTTAAGACTGACTGGTTAGGATTACTGGTGATATGCTTATGGTTTGTCGTCCAGGTATGACTTTTATCTATGGTTACAGTAAGATTATTTTTGGTAAGATTAATTTGGTAATTAAAAAAAAGATTATTTAACATGTTTCACATAGGCTGTCAGAAATGTTCTTACAGTAAGCCTTAGGCACAGGCGTGGTCATGACACACACTATGCATTTACGCATTCACAATCAAAGTTGGCAAACCAGTTCTCTGTGAACTTTGCTTAAGGGCAGCAGGGCAAAACTTTGATGAACTGAACCTTTTGGAAGCGGAAGCCTATAAATGTGTTGTGCTGAGAGTAGTGGTGTATCAGTACAACCCATTTGTCTATGGAGAATCCACAATGTCTGCTTTATATTACAAATGTCTTACAGGTTGCTAAAATAGCCGAGCCTAATAATCAGAAGGGGTGTCCAAAAACTTTTGTCAAAGTAGTGTTTGCCCTCAAATCAGTGCAAAA
This sequence comes from Parotocinclus maculicauda, assembly GCA_034780255.1. Taxonomy (NCBI): domain Eukaryota; kingdom Metazoa; phylum Chordata; class Actinopteri; order Siluriformes; family Loricariidae; genus Parotocinclus; species Parotocinclus maculicauda. The sequence continues at coordinate 11,591 of JAUZSU010153027.1, forward strand.
CGTTTTTCCTTGTCCAAAATTATCATCTAGCTAACCCTATCAGGCTTGATTCAAAGCATTTTTAGGGGGGGCCTTATTGGCCTTTGCATGGAGTTAAAAAGGCAACCCGGTGTGATAAATGCCCTGGACCTGACCTCGTCAATAGGTGATCTCCCAGCAACCATTCAGTCCGTTAGTTGTGAGTCAGGACTTTCACCAAACCTTTCAGTGTGGCTGCAGGGATGCCGCTTTGTGGCATCTTTTCCTTCACAATGCAAGGACTTGCACTGAATCCACACTGAAAGTGAAGAAATATTTTACTGTTGAGCAACAGTTTGACAAGAAACGGGACACCGCTTTCAGTTAGCAGTAAATGTTTGTTCATTTCACGTCCGATTAACCTGGGTTTGAATAAGCACAACTCTGGACGTCTCGTTAGAAACGGCTCCAGTACTCGAGAGCTCATAATTAAGATGACTAACCCATTGCAACAATGCTTTAAGCAAGTCTTGCATACCTTCACATCACACGTCTTTGTGAGAAACAGGAAAAGGACTTTGCTCCTTTGGGGCATGAAGTATTTGAAGATGAAGTATTTGAAGGCACGCTGTCTGAAATGGGACAGCTCATGAGTGGCTTGCAACGTCTGTGGCCAAAATCTATGAATGGTTTATTGTGTGAATCCTCTTATCTGGGCCATCAGTATTATCTGGGCTATCAGCTCCTAACTGGCAACCTGAACGCAGACACAGACGAGACGAGACACAGACGAGACACAAACGAGACACAGACGAGACACAGACGAGAGCAAATGCAGCAGTGCACAAAAGACTGAAAAACATGAATGAAACCTAGTTCCTGCCAATAATATACTTTACAGTACCCAATGAAGACCCAGGATGTGACCCACTTGATGAATCCCTATACTCACTGATCATTTCGAGGTACTGCTTTCTTGATAATTACCTTAAATGTGCTAATGGATAAAAATTAAAGGGGGTCTAGGACACGGCGCTATTGTCCCAATTTCCAAACAGAAATGGAATGCATGCAGAAATACATGCATTCACATAGGAATTTGCTATGGCTGTTATCGTCTCCATGGCCTCCTTTATAATAATAAAAAAATAAAATGATCGCTTCCCTTACTTAATTTCTCGTTTTGACCCATGTCGACCTCAACCTGACCCAGAGGACCTTGCTGTATTCACAAGAAACTCAAATCAAGTTAATTTAGCTGAGAACAGGAGTAATGCATCTGACAGAGGCAGTATGGTACATAGATTTTTTTTAACCGTTCAGAAAAATCAAATCAAGAGCAACAAATGCTTCCGGTCTTTCTGGAAATATGGATAGAATTAAATCAGCACATGAGTGAGTGAACATGAAATAAATGCAAATAAAGGTAGAGAACAAAAGCGCTGCACTCTTAGAGGACCTCATCTTCAGACATGGTCAAAGCATCAAAGCGTTTCAAGAGTGCATGATGTCATCCTGCAGCCTCGAGGCCTAAATCAAATCTTCTATATGCCGATGTAGTAGATTTTGGAACATGACTGTGGGGATTCACTTCGATACAATCACAGAATCGTTTATTTTACCCACGCATTCCATAACGTATGTCAGAAAAGACTCGTGTTTAGTGCAGAGGCAACGTATTTTTCCCATGGTCCCTAGCGTGGTTAAATATGCATACTTAACGTCAATTCAATATCTGTAAACAGAAACAATACACTGTCAATACTCTGCCTGTCATATCTGTCTAGCTTCCCTCTACTCAGGAAGCATTTTTGAAGGGGGCCACATCTGACACGGGTTTACCCCAGGCTATTTAATCACTCTCCATATCAGCAAGTATGAAGCCTCTAGTCATTCACTCGGCCCCTTTTCTCTCTAGGACCTCTGACCAAATTCAAAAGTTGAGCTCTGAATATGTTAGCACTGTTAACAATATGCAAAGAAAGCCTGCCAATACCCAGAGGGACTCATGATTAGCATTCATATCAGGCATTAGGCAGTGACAAGGCTATCCAGGATCTCCAGTCACCCAGGGCATATGGCTAATCCTCTTTGTCACAAGGCCTCCATTTTAGAGGAATTGCCAATGAAAAGATTGCTTAGATACTACATCGCGCTAATCGGTTGACAGATCAGTTAACTAAACCTGCCCGGTACTCACTGGTCTTACGGAGTGTTTATAATTAATAACTTTGTCCAGAATCCACTTGGCACAGCCTTGGATAGGACACAAGTCTATCCCTGGGTTCGGCAGGGGTCACTGATGCAGCAATGAGGAACGTCCCTCTGGTCCAGCCTCCCCTCCCTCAGTCACGGAGAGGTCTTCACAATCTGAAGTCCGATCTGGCAGGAAGGTATCACCGGGACCAGATGAGGGTCACAGGACCCACGTGAATACCGTGCCCTCCTTATTACACCATCAATTTTTATTTTGCATCAATAAATAAATAGATCCTGGTTCATTGACTTGTGACACCAATGGCAAATGTTCGGAAAATGATTGTACCGTTTCTTTCTGCTGCATTAAACCTCGTCACGCCTGCCAAAAATCACACAAATAATGTCTGATCATTATATTGTGACAATAAAGTCAACTATTTCAGCTTGATCTCTTGGTCTCATTAAAAAGACTACAGAGCTGGAACACCAGTGACAATAACGCCAATGACCTTTTAAATAAAAAACAAAGAAACAAAAAAAAAAAACGACCCATCTCAAATGATCACATCGTAATACCTGAACAACCTGGAATCTGAACGGAAAACAGTTAGAAGCTGGATTGCAGTGACACCATGTGGCCAATATGATGAACTGCAGCAGGGT
>JAUZSU010153038.1:0-14409 GCA_034780255.1 Parotocinclus maculicauda
GGTGTCAGGGATTCCCCTGAGGGGAAAAGGGACAGGAGAAGTGAGGGGTAATGGTACGTTATAAACATTCTTATAATACGGGACTTTTAACCTCTCGGATGAGTTAATCAATTCCTCTAGAGCTGCTCTCGTCCACCCTCTTGTGGACACAGACAGTATAACACCCAAACTCCAAATCATATGACATTTACTCCGAAGCGACTTTATAGTTAAATAATAATTTAATAAAACATGAAGTGACCATGAATTTATAAATTTAAATGACGTCCTTAAATGTTGATAACTTATGTTGTATAATTTCTATATATTTTGTATAGAGAGATTAATTTTATTTTAAAACTGAACTGAAACTGTAAGTTGTAATATAATGTAACAACCAAGGCCGACACTGTACTTTATTGCACTGCACTATATATATACTATATTGCCAAAAGTATTTGCTCACTTGCCTTAACTCACATATGAGCTTAAGTGACGTCTCATTCCTAATCCATATCGATCAATATGACGTTGGTCCACCCTTTGCAGCTAGAACAGCTTCCACTCTTCTGGAAAGGCTGCCCACAAGGTTTAGGAGTGTGTTTATGGGGATTTTTGACCATTCTTTTAGAAGAGCATTTATGAGGTCACATGCTGATGATGGACGAGAAGGTCTGGCTCTCAGTCTCCACTCTAATTCATGTCAAAGCTGTTCTGTCAGGTTGAGGTCAGGTTGAGGTCAGCCAAGTTCATCCACACCAGACTCTGCCATTCATGTCTTTATGGACCTTGCTTTGTGCACTGGTGTGGACTCATGTTGGTAGAGGAAGGGGCCGGCTCCAAACTGTTCCCACAAAGGTCCAGAGAAGGTCCAATGCTCTTGTCCAGTGCCGGCGTGCTTTACACCACTGAATCCTGGAAATTTCAGGACTGGATATGTTGCACAGGTTTCATTCTACCACAGTTCCACGCTGGAATTCACTGAGCTCCTGAGAGCGACCCATTCTTTCAAAAATGTTTGTAAAAACAGTCTGCATGCCCAGTCGCTTAATTTTATACACCTGTGGCCATGGAAGTTATTGGAACACCTGATTCAGATCATTTGGATGGGTGAGCAAATACTTTTGGAAATATAGTGTATATGTACTATATTATGTAGAATAGTTGAGGCTTTCAAATAGCCTGTTTAGAAATTTAACCTGTTCATTCATTCAACCTATTTAAGTCTATTGCAGTACTACAGCATGTGCATATGAAAATGTATACACACACACAAATGATTTGAACTGATTACACATACATTTATGTAAAAGCAACACAAAAGTTCGCCCAAGAGTCTCAGATGCTCTGCAATCAACATTCTGAGGAATCTTCACTGCTCCTGTGCTTTACTGATCATAGATGGCATATTACAGTGCTCACTCAGAAGGATGGAGAGAAGGGATAAGGAGTGTAACCAATATCAGACACCAATAGTGAACATTTGCCACTACAAAACTTCATCATAACAATTTGAGTGTAATGTTTATCAGTTTGTTTTCAAATCCTGATGATACTGCAGTGTGATTTCACAGTATTCAAAAGAGCGGCTTTTGATATCATTGACTGCTTTGCTTTCTCTGTGTCAAATGCCCCCATACACCCTTCAAATAGTTGTTGCAAAGTTTTGAGGTGTGTATTGGGCCATTATTTTGCTGCAGCATGAATCCTTCCCACAAAGTTACAAACAAGCATTTTTATTATTGCTCTCACACCGTTGGCCTTGACTGTGTTTGGTTAAAAATTAAAATAAGAAGTTAAAGAGAAGCAAATATTTGTCTTAGTTTCCCTGAATATACACTATAGACACAAAAGTTTGTGAACACCCAAAAATTACATCCAAATCACAGTTATTAGTATGGTGTTTGCCCCCACATTTGCTGCTACAACAGGCTTTGTTGTTCTAAAAGGGATTCTGATTTTAGACGATAAGCCCTGGCTCACTTTTGGCATTCCAGAGCATTTTCAAGGTATCTGATTGAATTGACGTCAAGATTCTGTGCAAGCCAGCCAAGTTCTCAATCAAAGTTGACAAACCAATTCTCTATTGATTTTGCTTCGGAGAGTCACTCGAGTATCACTACAACCCATTTTCCTGTCACTATTTATCAAAGGAGAATCCAGAAATGTATGCTATATTATAATGAATGTGTTATGAATGTGAGTGTTCCTGAAAAGGCAAAGCTCAATATTCAGAAGGGGTGTCCACGAACCTGTCATTATAGTGTATTTCAGAGAAAATTAACAACAAGCATCATGTGTATCACTGAAACTGTTCACATAGTATAAGCACAGAAACAGAAATGAGGTAAATTCTTCATTTTAATGTGACAGCAGGCATATAAATAATTTTGAGTCTTGCAAACTGGATTATACAGTACCTTGTATTTCAGTGTAATCATCTCTTTGGTTATTTGTTATTGTTATAATATACTGTACATAATACTCTAGCATAATGTCAATGCAACTAAACATCCACATTCTTCCTCTTTACTGCACAGATGCAACTATCAATGTGACAACTTCTTCCTTAGAGAAAGATGCGGAGAAAAAAGACGGCTTATCATATACAGAGATCATAACCTTGATCCTTTACGTAGCAGTGTTTGTGCTTGGCACAGTTGGCAATTCCCTGGTCATTTACGTGACAGGCTTCAAAATGAAGAGAACCGTCAATTCCGTTTGGTTTCTCAATCTGGCCCTGGCGGATTTCTTTTTCACCTGTTTTCTGTTACTGACCATTTTTTCTGTCTCTCGGAGATATGACTGGCCCTTCGGTCTCAGCATGTGCAAGTTGAACACCTTCCTATCGGTACTTAACATGTTTGCGAGTATCTTCCTGCTGACCATCATCAGCCTGGACCGCTGCGTGTCCACCTGGTACATCGTTTGGACCCAGAACCATCGAACTGTGTTCAAAGCAAGTATTGCATGCTGCTTCATATGGGTAGGAGCCGTAGTCTGCAGCATCCCTTTTGCTAAATATCGTGAATTGTTACAGATGGGAACTTTAACATACTGTGCCAGTAATACCACAGACGAGGTTAAAAAAAGTCTGGCCATGTTCAGGTTCATGATGGGCTTCTTCATTCCATTCTTTATCATCATTTGCTCATACGTGGCGATTGGAGTGAAAGTTTCCCGCTTACGGCGGGAGAAAAAATTTAAGCCTTTCCGGGTCATCCTGGCTGTGGTCCTGGCCTTCTTCATATGCTGGCTTCCTCTCCATCTCCACCAGTTAATCATCCTAAATGGCAGTTGGAGTAAAAAGAGTATGGCTGTATTTATATCACTGCAATCCTACATCTTGATCCTGGCATACGTGAACAGCTGCCTGAATCCCATACTGTACGTCTTCATGTGTGATGAGTTCAAGAGGAAACTGAAGCAGTCCTTACTGCTGGTGCTGGAGACGGCCTTTGCAGAGGAGCAACTGACCTATGTAAACTCTCGCCGTTCTATCAGCTCTCACCACTCCATAAATCTCGATGATACAAAAATAAATGAGGCAGTTAATACCGCTCTCAACCATGCAGAAGGAAGCATGTCCATGGATACATGAGATACAGATGATTCTTTGTATTCTGATTGATTTAAATGCATTAATCTTTTATGTTTTATAAGCAGAATGCATAATGAAATGTCATCTAGAAAGAATAGCTTACCTGGCTCGGATGTAAGGTTTTTTCATATCTGCATCACAAGCTGTAAACTGAGCCACAATGTTTTTTCGTTGAAGTTTGTATATCAGTGCCGCTACAGACACGATAATTTGCGTGAAATTCCGTGAATGTCCACATTGTATTTCCACTGTGTCCTGGTCAGGGTCCTTAGGGGTTTTGGTGCCTATCAATGGAGAGGAGTAGGCTAGCCTTCCCTCCCTCTGGCACAGCCAGTGAGCATGTGATTCACAACTGGGTCAGTGTGGTGAGTTAGTGTATTAGATTGCTCTGACATCCAAACCAAACTTCAAGTTATTTGTTTTTGGCTGCAATATTAGGAAGTATTATTTAGTTAATTTTATAGTATTTTCTCACTTTGGAAGATGGATTTGATGTAATTACAACCAAAGGTGGGAAGAGTACTAAAATATTCTACTCAGAAAGTACTATTGCTTTTAAATTTTATTTAAGTACAAGTTAAATTACCGGTCTAAAAATGTACTCAAGTAAAAGTATAAAAATAGCTTTAAAAAAATTACTTAGTTTGTGCCCAACAGTGGGATGTTAATCTCTTCTGTATAGTGAAAAAAATGGCATAAAAAAATCTCACTATCTGTTTTTTTTTTATTAGAATAGCTTTACAGATTTAAGTGCTATATAAAATAAAATACATTAATAAATTAAACGCATCGACACATATGAAAACGTAGGGCGGAATAATGCGTCATTTTAATGTGAACTATCACAATGTTTTTTAAACAATACAAACACAAAGGTCTTTAGTAAATTATAATAATACTGTTGCCGGTCTTGTACTTGAGGGCAAAGTGGTCCTTTAAATATAACCAGGGGTTCACTTCATTTCCTTCTTTCAACCTAAGCAGAATTCAACAGTGATTCATTGCTGCCTGGGACTGCATGACTGATTTTAGTGTCAAGTCTTTCTCCTTTAATCTCCAAGGGATATTTTTAGTCTGTAAAATGTGATGTAAAATGTAGTAAAGTACAATACTTCCAACAAAACATAAGTAAAATTACTGAAAGTCCCCTTAAAACAACTACTTAATTACAGTAATATGAGTAAAAGTAGTTAGTTACTTTCCACAATGTATATGAACATTGCATCTAAAGCAGCCAGACCTGACTTTTGTTCTTGACCTGGGGCCATTGTATCCATGTACATACGGAAACAATGGCTGGGTTTTATCTTTGACTATGCTCTATACTTCATGAAGCAAGTAAACATGGTTGTGAGAGGAAGCTGTACAACTGGGGAGTGCAGTATATAGGGTATTTAATGTATCACAATTTGTTTTCTCTGCCTTCCTCTGTTTCCTTCCACCAAAAGACTATGGTCACCCTATGGTCACCTAACCAATTGTTTTTAGCCATTCCTCGCTCTTGGGTAAGGTTCGGAAATGGTCTTCTCTGTAGCTGCCCCAAATCTTCTGCTTTCAAGAATGACAAAAAATGAAATAAACTTAAAAAAATCAGACTTAAAAATCTTAATGCACTGAGTCCCTTTAAAATATGATTTACTTAATTTATTGTGCAATTTGGCTAGTAATTGTTAAATAATTTTATTCTGTCAATGCTTATTTCAAGAGTAAGTAAGAAAACAGATTGGAGAAACATTTGAATAAAGCACGTCACATGGGGAAGTAAGGAAAATATATAACCTTGAAAAATGTCTTCAGATATTTCAGGTTTCAGAACTACAAGTATTAGCAGTTACTGCTTTTGTTCAGTTTGGTTAGGGGGAAAATGATATACACTTCCAAAAACACCACAGACAAAAATAAGTGGTCGGTTCCTGTGGTTAGACTTCCGCTTATTTTCTAGGTGAATACAGGGGCTGTTTGACAAAAGCTTTATCAGATTACTTCTACCGCATGATTCACATGAACAACAAACAATTTGCTCAATTTAAGCCTTGCTCACATGCCCACAGAATGCTTAGATTGTATTTTAAAATATATATATTCTTACATTTAATAAATGAAATAAATGAATCTTAAAATTAAAGACAGAAAGCACTTCTCCTTTAATCATTTTTTATCGGGTTTCATAAATACTGTTAACACAGTATCTACTCTTTATATTAGTTTACACCATGACCACAGAGCTGCAGGAAATATCGTAACCATCCTTAGTCGTTCAGGCGCTCAAACCTACTGCAGATGTATCCTATTTTTAAAAAACCGAACAAGCAGCTGATATGCAATACATGGGAAAGTAATGAAGTAATTTAGTGTGTTACCTTCCCTTATACTCGAAATCTAGCAGAATCTAGAAGCTTCACCAGGATGTCAAGTTGAACCTTCTAGTCTGGAAAAGCTTGACCAGGAATGGTCTTTTTGGAACCAAGAAACCATTTTCTGGAAGGGTGAACAGGGTGAAAAGGCTGATGTATGCTAAAGCTCAAAAAGATTGGAATGAAGATCAGTGGAATGAGAATAATTAATTGCCTGTATAAGTTTGAATTATTTGTTAAATACGTTCATTATACTATTGCTACAACATCAAATCTACTGGTGGCCTAAGAACTTTGCACAGTACTATATGTGTTTGGAATATGGGGCACCCCACAGGTGCAGTCCACCCTGTAATCGTACCGCCGTGAGCTAACACCACTCACCATACTGCCTTTCAAGGTACAATATAAGCAGCAGTGACAGCTTGGGAGTGCTTTAAGCCTCAGCCACAGCAGTACAGGTTTACAGATACATGTGTAACACACAATTTAACATTCACTTTTTATTTAGAAATAACAAAAAAAACAGTCAGGGTTCAAACAACTAAAACTGAAGGTACATTCAGTCTCTGATTTAGCTAATGCCGGGCAGGCCATGCCAACATTACTGTATCCAACTGGGTAAGATTAGCACCTTTTAATCCTGCTGTACACTCTTAGATTTCCATCTATATTACTCTCTCAGCAGGTTAAACCCCATTTGTGCAATTGGAGTCCATGTCACTCTTCTGATGTAGATGATGGGGTTGGGTGTGAACTAGCGCTCGTACATTTCTTTCAGGATCTTGATGCTTTCACTGTAACGCAGCTGGTTCTTAATAGAAGCTTCTTTCCACCTACAGGAAATATCAAATTAGCATTATAAACGAAAGATCCCAAAGCTCTTGTTGTTAGCTAGAAATTCCAATGTAGTGTTCTGCTTTTGGAAAAACCTTACTTCTGTCTAATTTTCTTCCAGCGTTTCATGTGGCTGTGCAATGCAGGTTCTGTGGACTGAACATAAAGATTACTTAACAGATAACTCTGAAGCTGCAAAATTAATGGTTAAACGAGAATAATATTTATTTAGCTACTCAAGCAGAACTGGATAGAAGGAGTCAGACGTTAGTGGATTTTACGGTTCTGATTTATTTTATGTTATCTTTTTTAGAATTTTGACTTTACAGTAAGAATCTGGTTATATACAAATACACATTCAGCAGAAATTTTATTTTGAATTGAATTTTTTCTCTGGGCAGCACCAACAGAGTGAGCGTTTTTTTTACTTTTAATAGATTAAATGAGACATTCGACACTTTATTATAAAATAAGCTTTGTGTTAAAGATTTTACCCAGCTGCTGGTAAATGCATGTGTTTAAGCATGTTTAAGGTAGACATATGATACAGATATCTATATATAGATAGATAGATAGATAGATAGATACACACACACACACTATTCAGTTTACGATACATTCAACGCAAGATAGGTTTGTTGGATTATATTATAAACCGGGGGAGCACCTGTACGTTTTAGGAGCTAAATGTGTCAGCTTTCATTTTATGCAAGATGTATTAGACTAGTGTAAAACATACATTGATGAGACAAAACATTATGACCACCTGGTCACATTTCACTTGTAGGCACTTTCATCAGTGTGCATGAGTAAGCTTGGTCAGAGTGCTGACTGGTCTGTGGTTAGACCTGGGTGTGTTGCACTGTGTGCTGTGAAACATCCTTCCCCTAACAAGCATAAAAAATTGTGACTTTTGCAACCTCTGTGATCAGGATAAACCTGCAGTCGGTTCATGTCCCTCTTTAGGCCACCATCAGTATTTACTCACCATAGCAGACAGGGAACAAACACCCAACAAGTCTTTCTGCTCCTTAGGTGCTAGGGAATTGCTCATCTACAACATTTGGCAGACACCCTTATCCAGAACTACTTAATCTTAAAATGTACAATTCAAGTAACTGAGTAACAAACCACTGCCTAGACAGTGACTCAGGCCAGGCAGGAACGTAAGTAAGGCATCAATCAATCTCACGACAAACACACAAGGGGTATTTTGGAAGTCGATCCAAGCTAAAATCTTGGGAAATGGGGAGAACATGCAAACTTCACACAAGCTGAGCCTGGGGTTGGGATCGACCAGGAGACCTCGGAGCTGTGAGGCGACAGCACCACCCTACATTACTAACACTGCACAATTAACAGGATGTGTGCACTGTACTGGCACAACTGGTAGTGTATACATGTGAAACACTTTGCAGTGTGCTCTTAATGATGCATCTCAATGAGCATGGAACATTTTCAGCCTTGACTTGTTTCCTAGTGGATATCTCTTTAAATAATTTGTCCCACAGAAGATATGCAGGAGTAAGTAAAGCTGTTTGCACTATGACTGTGTGCACGCCTTAAATCAGTCATTGAGGGGTTTAAGCATAACCACAAATGTCAACAAGATTTTCATGAGAATTCTGCCGTTTGCCAGAACCAGTCAACAGCAGTACAGGGGCTCACCTGGCTTGCTGAGGGCTTCTCTGTAGGGGGAATCCTCAGGTTAATGGGATCACCAGATTCATTAAGTCCACAAGAAACAGGAGGTGGAAGGTGATACACATTTTGGCTTTTGCCATTCATCATGTCTGATACCTGAAACAGATACAAATGTTTGCCTGTTTATAACCAAAGTTTTTTCTCTGAAACTGGTGATTCAGTCTTAAATGGAAATCTGTAAACCCTTTTGGGTAATTACCAAGGTTCCTTTACCAGCAATATCTAGACTGTCATTCTCAAATGCGGCCTTCACAAAGAAATTAGTCTTGGTTGCTGGGTTCACACACTAACACCTGTCGTATCAGCGCTGACTTCTCTCTGGTTCATCATCATGATTACTGGACTGTGTAATTCTTCGACGTTCTCTAATCTTGGCAGAAACACTTTAACAAGATCTTATGTCCTGTATAACTCTTAATTTGCAGGTTATAAGGTGTTGGATAATTAGTTACTTATGGAGTAGTCCATTTGTGATTTTACTGTGATTATTTACATTGTGATTATACTGGAATTTATAAGTTACATATACCTCACTACCTAAATCTTTAAATCTTTATTTATAACATGTGCAGTAATACCATTAATATCATATCTCAAAGATGACGCATTAATGCAGAAATATCTTACCAGCAATTATTTTCTACTTTTCACTGCTTGACCCTGTGCAGTACCCACAATACCTGTCCAGAGCCTGTTCACCATCTGAAAACCACTGCTCCCAACACCTACTTACAACTAGGTCAGAATGGCCAAGATGGTGGGCAATTCATAAACATCCTGCTTCTCTCAGTCTAAAGGTGTGTTCCCTCTCAAAGTCTGTCAATGGGGTAAAATGTCTTCATGCAGAGGCATATCTATCAGTCAACGATCCTTTACCAACAGGTAAACAACCCAAAATAGAGCATGGGAAGTAGTTTTATGTTCTCATGTGGCAAGACCTAGTGTCTAATCTAGATCACTCCTGTGGTTCAATCATTTATGTGGCATGCTAGGTTTTGCAGCAATCTGGCATTTCTATCTGAGTGCTTTATTTTTTTGTCAATGAGTATATAATACTTGTGTGGCTGCTGCGTTAGGATATATTTTTTATCTCCAATCTTTTCCAGTGTTTACCATATTCTAACTGAAATTTCCCCATTGTGGGACTAATAAAGGATTATTTTATCTTAGCATCATATTCGTATATCAAGTTGTATATAAACTGTTTTGATGATAAATGTGATGTCCATTTAAATACAGTACAATTGACATTTCAAGTCTGGTAATGCTTGCTTTAATTTAAATAAACATACAACATTTAAAAGGACACTTTTTACAAAAGGACACATTTTACACTTGAGTTTACAGCTGATTTAATAGTTTGAATGGTTTGAAGCTGGCATCGTTTATTAAAAAAAAAAAAAAAAAAAAAATATTTAAAAAAAAGAACTTACAAATGTAACCAGCTTAATTGCATTTTTCTATTTTATATTAGTGATATTAGTGGTGCACCAAATCGAAAAGTCTTGTACATCTCAGTAACTGAGCAAAAATCTGGAAAAAATTTTGACAAGTGATGAAAATTATTCTTGATACCTTACATGAACAGTGATTACTCATGTTATACATCTAATGTCTCTGGAGATTGTGAAATGATTTCCCGCAGCCAATATTTACAATGTTTAGCTGGTGCTTGTCTAAAGAAAGCATAGGAGTGCTATAGTGGTTAACACAGCTGTGAGTACACATTATGAATAGTATGTGAAAACAGCATGTTTCACAAAAATACTGTAGCATCACCACCCAACAGGAACATGTTTAAATTAGGCATTGGTTAAATCTGATTGTAACTTCAAATAACAAAATAAAAGGGATCATATCTAGATGCCTAGATTCAGATGTGGCAGATGTGACAGTTAAATTGCTCTAAAATCTAGTGTCTAGTCCAGTGTTCAAGTATAAAATTACTTAATAATTTTAAGTGTGATGCAGCAAACAGTTAGCCCCCCAGGTTTAGAGCCTGGCTGTTTTGGAACTCCTTGGATGTGTAAAGTAAGTCTGGTTGACTGATCATTCTTAGGAGTTGCAACAGCAACCCCTGCTGGTCCTACAACAGAATGCCATCCCAATAATGCTGTATTTCTTCACCAGAACAGGCCCGGTCACACACGACCCGTTACTGCCCCTCTCCTTTCTCTGCTATCTATACCTGTGATCTGTACTCATTGTTCATTCTTTTCCAGCTAGAATTCAAATTAATCTCATATAAAAACAAACCGCAATTAAGTAAATTTCAAAAATGAACATGCTAATGCTGGACCTTACCTCCTCTTCTCCCATGCTGTGAGGTGGGCTGGAAACACTCCTCTCTCTCACAGAAGGGTTGTTCTTCATCCATGATCTACAGATGGGGTACAGTGGTGTGTTGCTACTGAACTGGGCTAAATCCACACTGCGATCAAACAGCTTGATGATGTACGAATCTGGCAAGAACATCAAGACACAAAGGAGATGTTACAATGCAAGAGGATTTTACAAAACCATGGTCTTATTTTTGGAAATCATTAGTGGGTAGGCTTGGGAGGTATGACGGTATTTTGGTATACCACGGTATTTAAATATGGTGACGGTATTGTAAAATGGTGACGGTATATTAACCACGTGACGTGACGTGACGCAACACGCCAAATGTGTACCGTATTTTCCGCACTATAATGCGCACCTAAAAGCCTTAAATTTTCCCAGAAATCAGACATGCGCCTTATATGTGTACTGAGTTCCAAAATCTATTGTTGTGTATTGTTGTGATACTTTGGTAAGCGCTCCGCTTCACTGACTGTCGGTCCATTTCCGGCTGACACAGGGACGTAATACGTACAGTACGTAAACCAGGTTTCTGCTTTAACTGTTGTCCGAGCTTTCGTGAACAGCCATCTGGCGACGAGACTGACTCAGACGATGAGAGACCGAGGCTCAAGTTGGCTCCTTATTCGCAGCTTTCAATTCGTTTGGCTCCTTATTTGCCACCCTGAATCAGAGAACTGCTGTAACTGAGAGGGTGCGTTCACCACTCTGTATTTTATGTGCAGATGCGGTTTTGCGGACTTACAGTCATAAGGACGATGGAATTGGAACGTGCAATGTTAAATCACGACTGTGACTGTAAAGTATGAGACTTAGGTATTAAAATATTACGATGTGCCTTCAGTTTATTTCAAACGAATCGCAGGCTGCAAATAAGTAGCCAGCTTCAGCCTTGTAATAAGCGGAGTGTTCAATTCAGACCCAGAAGATGATGGATTTGTGGGAGAAGATTGATTTAAAAAAATAATGTGAGTGTTTTGTTAAATAGTAGAATAAAGTTAAACTAAAATCATGATTTGCTTCTTTTACTTTTTTTGAAAATGTAGTGAATGCATGCTCCTTCTCCCTCACAGCTGCTTCATGGTTATAGTACAGTACAAAGCAACAGAGCTGAGCAACAGAGATTCTGCATTGAATGGCACCAACTAAGGCGACCTCGCATAACCTCCTCAGAGACGTCCGTCACACCAGGTCTCAGAGCTCTGCTGAAAATCTGGCACACAGACTTAGAAGATCCAGCCATCAAACTACAGATATGAGGAAGGGGCTTGAAATGGAACCTGCTGCAGTAAACGAGTACTACAGAGCAAGAGAGAGAAACCACTATCCTTGTGGGTTTCTTATTTACCCTGATGCACAATGGATGGGATAATCACCTGATAGGGGTTGTTTATGATCCAAAGGAGCAGCCAGTTTTTGGTTAAAATTAAATGCCTGAATGAAACAAGCTATGTAGACTGTCCTTATATTAAAATTAGTGAGGGCCCACATACACTGATAAAATCCCATCCTTACTTTTGGCAGATCCAAAGACAAATGCTGATTTCCGGATTTCAATGGTGTGATTTTGTGGACTACACACAAGACGACGTTTATTCAGAGGGTCCCCCGTGACAAGGATATCATAAAAACAATGAAAGAAAAACTACACTATTTCTTTTTTGATTTTTACCTTTACACATCCATGAATAGATAAATTAAAGTTGGACTGTTGTGTTAAATAGGAAATTACTTTTAATAAAAACAAGACAACAAAAACACTCCAGTGGTGGTAATAATGTATGTAAAGTATAAACAGCAGACCAGAAACGTAATTGACGAAATCACATTTTGAGTAAAGCAATATTCAGGAATATAAAATGATTTGTCAGGAGATAAGCAACATTATAAAGCTAGTTAATGTTCCCAAGAAGCCAGAGTGGAATTAGTGTAAAAAAATTGTGTTCTTTTCGACCATGATGGTCATCCCAGGTGTCAAGAGAGAGAATGCTAGATGTATCAGCTGTATGAACAGCTCCTATTTTCTTCTGTTTCACCGGCACCCTCGCCTGCCTGAAGTCATCAATGCATCTCCTATGGGAGATGACTTTGAGGTTGCTGACCCAGAAGAGGACATTAATGCAAAAGTTAAAGAAATGAAGATCCTTAATGAAAAGGTTTGCATAAAAAAACTTTACCATAATCTTCATGTTACTGTTCTACATGTGTTGTTTTATGAGTGATTATCTTTGTAAGTCCTTAGCAATATAGAGGCAGCACAGAGAAGGCAGCAAAAGACCTTTGGAGACCGGAAGCGAAAGTCTGTCAAGGTATTTGCAGCTGACACTGGGGATGAGGTTCTTATTTCCCACGACACCAAGATACGCCGCACTGGAGACAGTCTTGGAAGTCTGCACCAAGGACCTTATACTGTTTTGGACGTTTCGTCAAAAGGTGTAGCCACTCTGCGAAAGGGTGTCTCTTTGGTCCAGAAGGTCAACTTATCAAGACTTCGACCATATAACAGATTAACAAGTAAGTGTTAGCAAAACAAAATGACAGTTTTATGGAAAATATATAAGCTGTGTAAATTACAAAACAAGATTGCATAAGGCAACTTGGATACACAGTTCCACTTTTTATGCTATCAGATGTGCTGACTGAGAGGACATATATGCGGGACCATAGCTGTCCTCAGCTGGAATGGCAGGTGGAACATCCATATGCTCTCTCAGGTCCACATTGGGAGAAACACCTGAACCCTCTTCAAGATGAGCTGGTTAGCAGCGTGTCCATTCGGGAGTGTTTCATTTTATTGTTACTTATGTTATGACTTACAATAGCTGATCTTGATATTTAGCTAAATTATGTCCTGGATATTAACCGTCCATCAAAGAACTCATCGTGAAGGATGGTGTTACCTGTCTGACACGTGAGGACTTTTGGAGCCTTGGATTGAGTCAGTGCATGAAATCAAATGTGAGAATTTTAAATGTGATACATCTTGGTGCATCACACTATAAAGTTATCCTTTATGTATGACATTACACATTACTTATTTAATTAAAACTGTTGTCTGTGATCATTTACAGATTGGAAATGCATGCCTTAGGATGGTGGAAGAAGCAGCACAGAAACACGTAACTGCTTGTCCTATTTTTAATACTGAGGCTTCCTAAATATCTCTTTATTTTGGTTTTGGACATATTTGTAATGTTTGTATTGTATAGGGAAAAGATGTTTATATTTCCGACCTCTACGTTGTTCCTACATGGAAAGACGAACACACAGACCCACAGCTCTGTTTGCCGGTAGGTTTAGTTGCAGTATTTCTTTTACTGCTAATGAAATCTATTTTTAGGATAAGATGTGTATGCAGTGTTGCATCTGACTCTGCCAATGTTTGTACTCTCCCTTTACTACCAGGAAAACATGAGGTCAAAAGATGCCATTCTTTTTCCTTCCTGGAGTAGGCAGCAGGATCGAGCAGATCACTATTGGCTTTGTGTTGAGCGCAGTTTTGAAACATTTGGTATAAGCAATAGAACACGAGAGGGAGTGTGTTATCGCGAATAACATCACGGCTGTGATTCGGTCGGAGATGAAATCACA
>JAUZSU010153049.1:0-26206 GCA_034780255.1 Parotocinclus maculicauda
TGCTATGTGCACAGTTGTGCTTATAAGTTTACATACCCTGGCAGAATTTGTAATTTTTTGGCCGTTTCTAAGAGAATATGAATGATAATACAAAAACCTGTTCTTTTATTCATGGTTAGTGGTTGGGTGAAGCCATTTATTAGCAAACAATTGCGTTTGCCCTTTTTAAATCATAATGACAATAAAAACTACCCAAATTACTCTGATCAACAGTTTACCCTGGAAATTTTGGCATTATAACATACACACAAATTGACATACACAGGTTTAAATGGCTACTAAAAGTAACCGTTCTCACCTGTGATCTACTTGCTTGTAATTAGTGTGTGTGTATAAAAAGTCAGTGAGTTTATGGGCTCCATCACAAAAACCTGCATGTTTCATCCAGTGTTGCTACTGACATTGTTGGATTAATGAGCCATGGGAAAAGCAAAAGAATTATCAAAGTATCTGCAGGAGAAGATAGTTGAACTGAAAAGATATCCAAGTAATTAAGAATGCCAATTAGCAGTGTTCAAAATCTAATTAAGAAGTGGAAAATGAAGAACCAAGAAAAGGTCTAGTAGATCATCAAAAATTTCAGCAACAACTGCAAGGAAAATTGCTTGAGATGCAAAGAAAAACCAATAAATACCATCAGCTGACACACAGGACTCTCTGAAAAGAAGTGGTGCGGCTGTTTCAAGATGCACAATAAGTAGGCACTTGAAGAAAAATAAGTTGCACGATGAGTTGACAGAAGAAAGCCATTACTACGTCAATGTCGAAAAGTAGCCTGCTTACAATATCGGTGATTGGTGATGATCGGTGATGTTTTGGGGATTTGTGAGCTACACAGGAACAGAAAACTTGGTCAAATAGATGACAATATGAATGCAGCATTTTATCAAAAAATACTGGAGGAAAATTTGCACTCATCAGCCAAGAAGCTGCTCATGGGATGCACTTGGATATTCCAACATGGCCTTGTGTTTTGGATCATTGTCAAGTCGACCTGTCATTGGCTACAGCAGAAAAAAGTAAAGGTTCTGGAGTAGCCATCTGAGTTTCCTGACCTCAGTATCATTGAGCCACTTTGGGGAGATCTCAAACATGCAGTTCATGCAAAACAGCCCAAGAATTTACAGGAACTGGAGGCATTTTGCCAAGAAGAATGAGCAGCTTTACCACTTGAGAAAATTAAGGGCCTCATCCACAACTACCAAAAAAGACTTCAAGCTGTCATTGATGTTAAAAGAGGCAACACACAGTATTAAGAACCAGGGTATGTAAACTTTTGATCAGGGTGATTTGAGTAGGTATTGTTGTCATTGTGATTTCAAAAGGGCAAATGCAATTTATTAATAATAAATGGCTTCATCCAACCACTAACCATGAATAACAGAACAGCGTTTGTATTATCATTCATATTCTCTGAAAAACGGCCAAGAAATTACACATTCTGCCAGGGTAGGTAAACTTATGAGTATAAATGTATTTATGTAAAATATTTTAGTTTGTTATAATAATTATAAATGCATGTAATGTCTCATTGGATTGGCTTAATAATAATATGCATATTAAGGAAGGTCCTTCTTGTTTGGGACCTTACAATAAGCTATTGTACCTCCAGTGCTCCTACTGTAGGTCCAAAACCTGCTGCCACATGACATTCGATTGGTTGATGGGATTGTTACCTGAAGCTACTGGCCTATATCGGCATCATTTTCTAATTGGACATTTTCATGGCTGTAGGTGTTCTTCATGAAGTGCTCAGTAAGTGTATGTCAGTGGTGGCACATTGGTTGTCATTGTAACCTAATGCATGTCTAATGTGAAAAGAAAATAAATATATTTATAGTGTATAATAAGAGCTTTCAAGTGTTGCAGCTTGACAAGTGTCCATTAGACCACTCTCGAAATACAATACACAATATTTACTAAATATATTCTCATTTGATCTGATGCAAAGAAATAAAAGTTAATCAAATCTAAGAACAGGTTACAGTAATACAATGATCAGAGAACATCTCCATGGGCGTCTTTCAGTTTGATTTTGATAAGTCAGAAATGACGCTGCTGTGTCAGGTGTTTTATTTTTAATTTTCTGAACTGTGTTGCTTTAGCAGAACTAAAAATGTATGTTTTTTATTTTGGCAGTTAGTTGAAGTTGTTAGTTGGCACATTGGTTTGAAGGCTCCTGAATATTATTATCCACAATATTGTTGTGAGCGTGTGTGCCCTACGATGGATTGGCACCTTGTCTAGGGTTGCCTTGTGCTCTGTGTTGACGGCTAGGCACCAGCTTTCCTGCAACCCTGTAAAACATTAAGTGGATAAAAAGTGAAGTGTGTAAATATTGTATACTTGACAGACTTGTTGAATAAAAAGGTCCCAAGGACCAAATGTGTATAGAGTATTCCTGTGGTGTTACCAGGATGCTAACTAGAGTTAAATAATGAAACTAAAAAGAAACAACCTTTTTAATATATTTTTATGAAACCTGGCAAGCACTTTATTTGGCTGAGGCTGAAACTGTCTAAATGATGGATTGGGGGTGGGGTGAGTCTCAAAAGTCAATTTTTTCACAATGTTACTGAACAGTGAGTAATTAGAGGTTATCAAGGTTCAAACCAATTGCTGCAGGGAAGCAAATAAAATAATGAGGAACCACAAATTATGGTGGTTAGGACAATTTTTAAAGATATTAAAATGGAGTATACAACAGTCTTATAAAACAAGGTTTTTTAAGATAAGCTATAACAGCATTTTCCCATATGTAAACCAATCATAAATGCCTTTTATGTGACGCATAAGCCAGAACAGATCCAAAAAATACTCTGCAACATATGCTACTGGAATATGCTGGTGAGGGAACTGTTCCATAGGGCTTAGTACATTCTTTGTCACAAGATCACTAAAATATTCCAATTGTTGTAATACATTTAGGTTTAATGAATTTCAGAAATCTCTTTACTAAAATACAGGAATTCATGATTTCTCTGTGAAACCCAAAGGAGGTTTACAATCTTTGCAAAGTTATGAAGAATTTAAACTTATTTAAAATCTAAATCAAGACTAAATTCCACATGGTTTTCTGCGATTTGGGGTTTCTTGAGATCTGTTTGCCACCTCAGTTCAAACTATTGACTCCTCTCAGATTGGGAATACTACAACCCCACTTCCAATGAAGTTAGGACTTTGTGTAAAACACAAATAAAAATAGAATACGATGATTTGCAAATCCTTTTAAACCCATATTCAATTGAAGTCACTAAAAAGACAAGATACTTAATGTTCAAACTTTTTTTATTGTTTTTATTTTTTAAATATTCACTCATTTGAAATTTGATGACGGCAACAGGTTCCAAATACCCGTGACCTTTGATCCCTCAGGGGACACTGCATTAAAAACCGACATCATTCTGTAATGGATATTATTACATTGGCTCAGGAACACTTCAGAAAATAACTGTCAGTGAAAGCAGTTCATCGCTCCATCTACAAGTGCAAGTTAAAACTCTACCATGCAAAGTGAAAGTTATACCAACAACACCGAGAAATTCTGCCGGCTTTTCTGGGCCAAAGTTAATCTGAGATTGACTGACACAAAGTGGAAAAGTGTCCTGTGGTCTGACAAGTACACATTTCAAATTGTTTTTCAAAATCATGGACGTTGTGTACTCCGGGCCACAGAGGAAAAGGACTGTCTGGATTGTTTTCAGCGCAAAATTCCCTCGCCAGAAAATGGTGGGCTTGACAGTACTTTTAATAATCCTCACAGGGACATATTGGAGCGCAAATGTAAGCACAGGCCAGTATGGGACTGGTGAGGGATGTCAATCATGCTGTGACATGGTACAAGACAACTGGAAATAGTGTGAATACTGGATGTAGTTATTTACTTTCACACAGAGCACTTTAAAAAACACACAAAAAACATACATTGGATCCTAGCAAGAGGTATTTCACAGTCCAATTTTTATTTTTTATTCAAGTCAAAGTGGTTGATCTGTATGTCATCATTCCAGATTACATATGACTGGCATTTGAATGCTGATTTTCTAATTGAAATGCATATTGTACATATTTAATTTGAAATATGTTCAAGCCACAATTTTACTTTGACAACCCTACTGGGTGGTTTCTTCTCCTTTCCCTTTCTCACAGGAATTTTGTTGTGCAAGCTCACTACTTGCGCCAGCAAGCACCTGACTTGGTTTCTGGAAAGTTCATACAGGAAAAGATACAGCATTTGACTTGAGACATGGTGTGACATGATTTGTTGTTTCAGCAACAGCCCTATCAAAATGTCGAACACAGCCCATTTCAAAGACTGATTTAAAGAAGGTAAAACATATATGCCAAAAGACCATATGCCTCTGTCCAGATATCAAAAGCAGATATCAAACACTTGCAAAGGAATAATTCTTATCTTCAGTGTATATGGTAACATAAAATCAGTGGTCCAAAGGATTTCTGTGAGTTTGTTAAGCATGATCTTTTGTAATTTAGCACCTGTGACAGATGAAATTTGAAACAAATTAAGTGCCAGCACCATTATCTTTACTGAAGCACAGTGCAGGGCCATTGTAAGTTCTCAGTACTGTAGATGTTTATTTTACAGCAGACTTAACCACTTACAGTGGGGCTTAAATGTTTGTGAAACCTTTCAAATTTTCTATCTTTCGGAAACTATATGACTTAAACACGTTTTAAAAGTTGAAAAAGAGATGTGAAACAAACAATACGACTAAGTCTTTCATTCTTGAAAACCAAGATTTAGTATAGTGTGTGTGTGTGTGTGTGTGTGTGTGTGTGTGTGTGTGCGCACACGCGTGCGTGGGTCCTTTAACTGAGGAGTCTGCATGTCTTCCACTTGTCTGCTTGCGTTTACTCTGGATACTCCAGTTTCCTCCCACAGTCCAAAGAGATGCATGTTAGGTTAATTGTTAGGTTAAGTGTCAAAAATTTTCCTGTGTGTGTACTTGTCCTGTGATGGATTGGTGCCTTTACTGTAGTGGATATGACGTGAAATAAATGAAAGAATGGTTTACTGGTATCAATGGAGAACCACTAACGCCATAATATCTACAGTACATATAAAACAGTAGCATGTTGTGGCAGTAAACATAACATAAAACTGATGTTTTTAAGATAGTGTTGGTACAAGTCAAATGTACATCAAATATTATTAATACATGAACTATTAAGAGTAGAACAAAGAACCAGATGTGTTTTGGTTAGTACTGGCAGAGGTCTAACCAAGGCCATATATGGATTATACAAACTTTTTTACTGGGATGTTTGAACTTTTCCTCCTTATTTTATTACATTCATGCACAAGCCAGTAAAAATTTAATTGTTGGCTTACTTGAAGAAAAGGAACACTGACTGACCAGTTTCACATTATGCTTCCTGTAGTTTTGATTTGTTTATTTAACTTGTTTCTGCAGATACTGACGATTAAAAGTGCCCATGACCAGTTCAACAACATAGGCTGAATTTAAAACCACATCCTGCTGTATTGATTGGTATAATAACATTTAATGATTGGTATATCCCTGGTTAAAATAAATTTATATAATTTAGCAGAATTCCTTATCCATAGTGACTTAAAACAGTCTTACAATCAAATAAATCCAATAAATTTTGGGTTAAGGGCCTTGCTCAGGGACCCGGAGTTTTGATTTAGACCCTGGATCTTTTGGTCTATAGTCCAGTACCTTAACCACTAGTCCACCACAGTCGCAAAAAATATGTTTCATAACAGCTGCTTCTTACGTTTTTTGACTTACTATCTAGTATAATACTATTGAGATTGAGGCAACAGCTGATTTAAAATTATTTCTGTTAAATCATTAAATAAACCAAATACTTAAAAAAACATACATGTACAGGCATGATTACAGTCATTTTAGTCATAGACTGTATAAAAATTCATAATGCAGCATGGTGGCTCAGTGGGGTAGTGTTAAAAAATCTCCTGTAATTTACTCAGTAATGGATAGAAAGTGAAAAGAAAAAGTGTTTGGTGAACTCTAAGCTGCTGAGCTAATTGATTTCTCTTCAGTTTGCTCTTACCTAACCTTTTTCAGACCAGCAGAGACCCACAAATCCGGTACAGTAAATGTAATATTAAAAAAAAAACACAACAAACAAAGCACAGACCTTCTCTGAGCATGGGCTTTTGTGAACCTGAATCATTGAATCGTGAGTCAGGTTTCAACTAAAATAAATCACATTTTGTTATGAACTTGTGTGTCAACGTGACCTTGAGTCTGCGCTCAAATAAACGACACCCACATTATTATGCTTTACATTAACCCAGCGTGATTCTGAGATGCGCACTACATGGTCAAATGAGTTTTTGCACATTTTTTGTATAACTAACAAGTACAAAACCACAACATGCATTACAGTTCCAGCTGACTTATTTCTGTATCCATCATACTAAACTGACTTTTCCTTGCCATCTTGTCTTGCCTTCAGAGCTGAAGCAGTGTTACGGCAAATTATTTTACCCCAAACTCAGTCATGGCCAAATTTTCGTCTACCAAGTAAATAACGAAGGCTTTAGTGGTTCGTTTGAGGTATGGCTTTGGGTCAGTGAGTGCGACAGGCAGTCTGAAAGACCTGGTCTGTGCTCCTTAGAATGTGACTTGGTGTTTATTCCCTCTGTTCACAATTTTTGGATCAAGTAAGGACAGGACAAGGCACGAAGATTATGGAAAAGCTGTGCGGTAGTACTCAGAGAGAGGCGCGAGAGAGGTGAGCAGGAAGAGTCAACAAATCGTAGTGGAGCTAATCTAAGCTGGTTTGATCAGTATGTTGAAAAAAGATTTTTTAGAGATGGTAGGGGATTAGTTATGGGAATCAAAACTAAGCAAAACTAAGCTTAATTATTTCAAAAACACAAACTAAGTCTCAAAAGACGAGAGCTATAATGATTTGTGGTGTTGTGAAGCACCAGAGGAGCTCAGCAAAAACATTAGTGTCTCATTTATGGCTTGCTTAGATCGGGTAACGGTACAATTGTACTTTTTCTTTTATCTATTTAAACTTCTCTGAGAAAGTAAATGAGTAACAGCCAAACTTGTATGAACTTAAGGCTTATTTAATTAAGGCCTAAGGCTTTATTAGATACCATGCATCAGATATGTTTATATTATAATGATATTGGGCACAAATACATGACAGACAATTGTTTTTCAAGGTCACCAATACATTGAGTCGTAAAAAATGTTTTGTGTGAATTGTGAAGTGCAAATTATCTGTAAAGTGAACAGCTCCAAGCCTCTTCAACCAATAAGTCAGCATCTAATAGCTTAATAGTTGTTCTGTGGAATTGTAAGTCTGTGAATGGCCACGTTGAATATACAGTACGATCTGGTAATGTGAGCAAGGATTTTTAGTGTTTATGTGTGTGGCAGTGACCAGATTTTAATATCGGGTTGATTTATTAATAACCTTGTTACTTGTTACACAATTACCTTTTCAATGGTTCCATGCCACTGTGAAATGGAGAGAGGATCTGAAAAGGTCAGCATTAAAGCTTGGGGGTATCTATCACTGGCCACAATTTAACGTATGTGTGTTTGATGTATATACAGGTATGCATGCAATGTCGGCGTCTGCTAGCTATAATGACCTAGATCTTAGTGATTATGATGGGAAAAAATGTGTATTTGTGAAAAACTGCAAATGTCATTCGTAGTGAAAATGAATGTGTTCTTTTTGGAATTGTATAGCTGATCCTCATAGAGGGCGCCGTTACCTGAGTAATGTGAAAAAAGTCTTAAATGCAACCGTGAGTGTATTTACCTGTCCTATTGTAAGTAGTACTCTCACTACCTGTGTACTCTTGAATACTTATTACCATATAAATTGGTTTATATTCACTCTGAGTCAGTTTCATCTGGCTTATCCTCCGTATTATTTTAAATGCTGTTTTTGGCTTCTGTCAAATCAGTCATCAACCACATCACTTGTGTTTTCAGTGGTATTTCTAAGGCATATAAGTAGTTTTCTGGTGAAAATCCCCTTTATATTTACAGTATAGTAGCAGAAATATAGTATGATAATGTTTGGTCAATGCCCAATTTGGCCAACAATCTGTTTTACAGTATGTACACAGTATGTATTTAAATGGTGTACACCTGTATATCAATGAGGGGACCAAATGCCCATATAATGATAGACAGATCTGACATTTTCACCCTTTCCTATGGGATTTTTTCAGACTCTGCAACTTTCTTTTGCAAAACCATTAAGATCTCCAGTATGTATAGGTAGCATTAATAGCATTAATTATCTACTGTAATCTTTATGTAAATATTAAGTCTTTAGCAGGACAATAAGACAAACCGGTCTGTGAGAAATGGTTCTTAACACCCATCAAAAGCTACTCTATGATCCTATGCTTCTGTTTTGGTAACAGTCGCCATGGGCTAAATATTTCCTACTGCTTTCTATACTGTACATACTGTGTTGGGTTTGAAAATAAACACTTGAAGATTACTAAATGTGCAAGTCATCACCCCCTGATGAGTAGAGATGAGTCAGACTCCCTGAGCTAAAACCTCTTTTTAACCCACTGACCAGGCCACCATGCTTATTCAGTCCAAATTAAAAGGAAAGGGTACAATGCGATCTTTATCTCCAGAGCAAGTCAGGGTAAACCTAATTCCATTTACACACACACACACACACACACACACACACACACACACACTGTGAGATACAGTAATATTGATCACAAGTCATAGTGCTAACAATAAAAATACACACTGTACAGTATAAGCAGGTATTTGTCTCCCTCTGCTGCTTAGCCCTATTCATAAAATTTGAAAACCTTTTCACTGATTTATTTAAATCTCAGAAACGCATACCTAAGGAAATCAGTACCTTGAATGGACAAAGCACATGGGGTGTTTCTAGACTACTTGTCATACTGCAGCATAGAATTTACAGAGGCACAGCTGTATCCCTCTGCTTGCAGTTGTAGGGGTGCAACTGTGCCTAAAAATAAGCCTGCTGAACACTAAATAGAATGTGTTTTAACACAAAGTGACAGTTGCTCTACCGTAGATAATAAATGAATTGAAATAAAAAGAATTATTTTTCTTAGTTTACACAATTAATATTTTTTCCCCTTAAGAACATGAATTCGTTTGTTTGGAGGCAGTAGGGACAAATTTATTGTTGTGCTTTGTTCATAGTTAAGTACTGAATAAAATTACATTTCATTACATTTTTTGTTGAGTGCAGTATGAGGGGCTTAAGCAGGACTCCTGCTTAAACTTTTATCTACTCCTGCTAACATTTTATCTACTGAGCATGTTTGAA
The DNA here is from genome assembly GCA_034780255.1 of Parotocinclus maculicauda. Classification (NCBI taxonomy): domain Eukaryota; kingdom Metazoa; phylum Chordata; class Actinopteri; order Siluriformes; family Loricariidae; genus Parotocinclus; species Parotocinclus maculicauda. Next base: position 9,328 of record JAUZSU010153049.1, read on the forward strand.
AAATGATGTGAATGTATTGTAAATGTATGGACATTATGTAATGTGTATGCATGCAAGCAGCCTTGTGATATTCTCCCTATAGTAATTGAGAATCATGTTTGTGAATATGTGTGTGTATCTTCATTCATTTTCCTGATCTGGCTTTCAGAGGCAGCTGTCAGTGTCCAGTGGCATATCTGCAGCCTGCCCATGTGTGTAGATCTGAGGACCAGGTTGTGTGGGGAGCAGGGAAACTAGAGAAATGAGAGGACTGTGAGTTGGGCATTCAGCAAAAGGAGGAGACAGAAGTATTGACTGTAATGGTGCTCAAAGTTTACATTTACACCCTTATCCAGATAAACTTACAACTTATACAATCTTACAATCCAAGCAATTGTGGGTGAAGGGCCTTGCTAAAGTGCCCAACTGTGGCAGCTTGGCAGAGGTGGGATTTGAACCCTTGACCTTGTGGTCCAGAGGCCAGTACCTTAACCGCTAGGCTACCACAGTCCCCAATGTTGGAAGGCAGACATTACCATGCTGCTTTACTGAGCATGTGTGTGTGTGTGAGAGTGATCGGTGTTTCAATATTCCAATTAGCCTTGGTCTATACACAAATCCTAATTTATTGGATTACATTTATTCTTTTAATTTTGAAAGGTTTATTACATTACTCACACGATGGTACAGGGAGGATAACCGATGTGAAGTTAGGTAGTGAGACCTGATCCGACTGCATGTTTCTGGGTAAGACTGGGTCTGCTGCAGGGCTGAAACTGAGAACCTCTGGGTTTGAACCTGTAATGTATCCAAGAGGTTAATCCACCTTCTGCATCTTTACATTTAATCAAGATTTAGTGCAGAGCCCAGGCTCTGCTGACTTGCATTTTGAGAGGCCGTTCTCATAGCAGACTGACTTTAATTGAATGGAAAAATTCCTTCAGGACAGGTTATCCCTATAAACAAAGCTGATCTTTTATCCTCCCCTAAATCTTTTTATTAATGTTCAAAGTACTGGATTATCTCTGGCTTACTGACATAGCACCTTCATACATCACTGAGTTTGTTCCAAATGAAGTTTAAATCATCATCAGGTGCAGTAATGCTGAACATTCTGAGAGAACAGCACAAATTAAACAACCAATTTAATATAAAAAATATATTTAAAGCTCTTGTTTGATATTTTAAAAAGTGTTTTAATTGTGGGACTGCATAGTGGTTAAGGGTTCAAATCCCACTTCTGATCAGTAGTGATTTGGATTTGTTTACTAAACATCACATCAGCATCAATGATGGCAATTAACTCATGTCTTTGGTATGTGGGGCAGAACTGGGGTACCCAGAGTAAGACCACACAGACATGCAAACTTCACAGAAGTGCACTTTGATGTCACGATCTAACCACTTGCGCCACCAGGCGTGTTACCACTCTCTGGGTTCTTGTTCAACGGTAAACTACTGTATATGCTCCAAAGGGCTCCCTTATGACACTGACTAAATAATTTTATTAAATGAAATAAACACACTATAAATAAACACAATGTACACTGTTGATATGTATATATATTCCAGTGAAGTTTGTAAAAGATATTTGTCTTGTTTTATGTCTTGTAAAACATAAAAACGGAATATGATGATTTGCAGATCCCTTTCAAGCTATATTTAATTTAATACACTTCAAAGACAAGATAATAAACATTCTTGTTTTTTTTTTTTGCAAATATTTACTCCTTTTTCAGTTTAATGCCTGCAACACGTTCCAAAGAAGTTGGGGCGAGGGCATGTTAACCACTGTATTACATCGGCTTTCCTTTTAACAACATTCAATAAGTGTTTGGGAACTGTGGACACTAATTGTTGAAGCTTTGTAGGTGGAATTTTGCACTATTTTACTACGAAGCCACACTGTTGTAGCACATGCAGAATGCCTTGTCTCTTATGACCAGATGTCAGAGAAAAATGGCCAGACTGGTTTGAGCTGACAGAAAGGCAACAGTAACTCAAATAATAATTTCAACAAAACGTCAACCTTGAAGCAGATGGACCTCAGCAGCAGATGACATCACCAGGTGCAACTCTTGGCAACTAACAACCGGGAACTATTTACACAGGCTCTACAAAATTGATCAATAGATAACATTTGGATGGTGGAGGCAAAATTTGGCATAAACAAAGTGAAAGCGTGATTGACAATGAATTAACTGTTCTCAAATGGCTTTCACAGATCTAACCAGATAATACAGCACTTTCGGGATGAGATGGAATGGGAAATTCATATCATGGATGTGCAGCCGGCAAATCTGCTGCAACTGTGTGATGCTATTATGTTACTATAGACGAAGGGCTTGTCAGTATAGTTTGCAGAACCTTGTTGAACTCATACCATGTAGAATTACGTTTTTTCTGAAGCCAAGCAGGTGTCCATGCTGATAATAGCAAAGTATCATAAAGTTGTGTGTGTGTGTATGTATGTATGTGTATATATAACTATTGCTTGGTCAAAGCCTGCATATTAGAGATTCCAGAGATTGTAACTGTTTTCAGTCATCGCAGTGTTCCCAAACTCATTACTCAGTATATTGGAAAATAAACTTTGAAATTACTTGTCTTGCACATTCTTGATTTTCATCTGTGCCCCAAAATAAATCCACAAAAATCCAACCATGACTCGGAATCACTGGCTCCCATATGTATCAACATCTGGTACCTGCAGCTGACTCTCCTAGCAGCATCTCTTGCAAGAGGTTGTCCATGCTGGCCTCTCCCAAGAGTCGTGCCAACTGCAGCTGCTCCACCATTTGCAAGGCTGTGCTCTGCAGCGGGGGAAGTAGTAGCAGCAGCTCTCCAAAACGGCCACGTTGTTCGCAGGTTGCCTCATCCAGCAACACGTGCGCTTGGAAGCGCAGCCGCCGCACCATCTGAGAACACTCCAGGCCTGGGCAGTCTGGTGGGATCCACAACAGATAAGATTTGCAGGCCAAGTAATATACAGAGATTCAGAAACAAACACAGGATATTTACTGCCAAGCATTGCATGGCACCTGACCGTGAAGGGCTTTGTATTGTGAATATTTGGGTGGTGAAGTGGAGAGCTTCTATGTGTGTTTGTCTCAGCAGTTCTCTGTCAGAATCTGGCAGAACTGCTCCAGTTTGGCTGCTCTTTTTGTCTGACCTGGCTCTGTTCTTATAATCAGTTGCTTTAGCCAGCAGGCAATAAAGAACAGGACTCTCTTACCTTTGCCAATGCCTTCCCAGATATTATTATTTTTCCACAAGACACAGTGAAACCAGCGTGTGTAAACTGTGGAGAATGTTTTGGAAAAAGAGGTTGTGGGCATGTTGACTGACCTGGCGCAAAGAAGATGATGGCCTTTAGACAGGCAAACTCTGTGTCAGTAATGTCTAGCTCTCTTAGAGGCCTGACCAGCTCCTCCAGCACGCGCACCACCACTTTGGACATCTCCTGTTCTGGGCCATTTACAGGGATAATGAAATCATTCCCTAAAAGGAAGGATCAGAAATTCAAAGTTGCACAATTAGTTGCATCCTTTGTTAGCATCATTTTCTCTTGCACCAGAGCCAATATATAGGTATGAAGAAAGTAAATACCATAGTGTGGCCAGTGAAAATAAACATACACTGAATACCCACTTAACTAGAGACACCATCTAGCCACATGTTGGACCTCCTTTGACCACAGCTATTTGTCATGGCAGACATTCCACTAGGTGTAGAAATTGTTCTGAAAGAATATTGACCCAGGCAGACAGGATAGCTTCTTGTAGTTGGTGCAGATTAGATCAACTCATATGCTTTGAACAGCACAAGGTACCTCATCCTAGAGATCTATATGATTAAGACCTGGGGACTGTGAAAGGCAGGGAAGCCAGAAAAACCTGAACTCCGTGCATAACTATACCCCTTTTATGGCACAGTGCATTGTCCTTCTGCTATATGGCAAACGGCTGTCAAGTTCAAGGGATGAACTGGGAGAGTCATAATGCTCAGATAAATCTACACCTTTCCACAGTTATAAAAGTACCCACGTTGTGCCAAGTAAACTTTCCACACTCCATTACTCCCTCTCCACCAGCCTGAACTGTTTACACATGGCAGGAAGGGTTTATCGATGCATTGTGCTTGTCTTTCTTGTTCTCTCTCAAACTGGCCGTCTGCTGTTACAGGAAAATTTGCACTATAGAACAAATTTGGAACAGGACAGAACAGTATTTTCTCTGCAATTTGCTTGACTGTGGATTTCCTGTTCATGAGAGTAATTTTCTTTCTGACCCTTTTCATTGACACTAAGCAGGATCCCCTTTCGTGGTATGATTTCTTCAAGTACGCTATTTTGATATACTCTCGACATTGCATGAAAATGCCACAAGGCTGTGGAAATGACCATTCCTTGCTTAAAGACACTCAGATTGTGTGATTTTCTTGTTCTAATATGGCTTCGCACTAATACCAGTTCAATGAAGACTTTATTTTGATTTTATGTTCAACTCTGAGGGTTACGTGTCTAATTTCCATACAGGGGCGCTCCAATCTTGGCAGGGCACATCTCTAATGCTGGTCACTATGCATGTAATACAATACATAATATTTCAAATATCCCCCAATTTTTGTGAGCAGTTTATTTATTGGTTGATTGATTGAGTGATTTGTTTTTATAACTGGTTATTAATGTTTGTTTTGTAGCCATTATTATCTTAAAACGAGATCCATACTTACCCAGCAGGATGACATCTTTGTAGGGCAGTGAACGACGAGCCACTCCAAGGATGAGGTGCTTAGCAGAGTGAGCTCGTAGCAGGCTTACCTGCACACAGACCCAGTACATAGGCATAGAGTATATAGACATGCGTCCAGGGCAGCCTATGCACACATTCGTTCATGCACTGTTTACACTGTTATTTTCAGTGCTTATGTCATATAGAATGTTAGAATAGTGTGAATGACTAGTTAGAATGGCTTTAATAAAAAATGAGGATGAAATATAAATAAAGATAGATGAGATGGACAAATAAATGTCCATAAAAACCTGTTATGTAGTGAGTAAGAATGTATGTAGTGAGTTTTAAGTTACAGAAATAATCAAGTGAAATACAGATATACAAAAAATACATTCTAATTGCTCATACACAAGTATTACCTACCCTGTCATCCACAGGTAACTCACAGAATTCTGGAATGCGCTTTGCCCATTCTACCAGGAGGAGGAGCTGCTGTTTGATAGATTCACACACGTCACCTGAGCATGCGATCTTCTTCATATTGATGTCATGCATAGGTGGAGCCATGGATGAGAACTGTAAATGGCAATACTGGTTTATCCAGATAATTTGATTTTCCCCAACCAGATTATGAGGCAACAATGCATTCACAGAATTGCAACACAACACTGGATTAGGAACAGGTTATGAGACTTACGAAAAACTTCTAAGAGTTTGTTGTGGTCTTTCTACCATAGGCAACTGTAAACAAGACCCCAATGGAAAAACATTGTGTCTCCTTAGTCAAGCATTTCATCAGTTTGTTCTTTTATTAATTTTCTGCAGAAGCTTTGTTATTTCTTGCACAATGTCATCAGTTCCAAGCTCAAACTCTTCAGCTAAATACTCTATAATCAGCTTGAGACATGAGGCCAAATGGCTGATCTTGTCTTTACATCGCTCTAATGACGCTTTAGCACAGGGCTGTCCTTTAAAAATACCTAAGGGCAGGTCTCACTTTCCAAAATAGTAATAATATATTGTTGAGTTAAGTCATATTTATTTTAATACATACGGAGCATTGTCTAGGGTTAGGGTTCGAAGCAACTTTACAAAATCATGTTATCCTAAAGGGCCAATGCCAATTTGAGCAAGCCTTGGACAGTCCCTAAAGGTTGTAAAGAAGAAACCTTGGAAGGACCTAGACTTAAAAGGGACCCATCCTCCTTGGGTGGCCTAGATGTTAACTGATATAGTTAAATTTATATTAATAGTATTAGTAGTATAAAATATCTAATAACATATTGTTAAATGTGATGCCGCAGGCCAATTTGAATCTGTCCACAGACCACATTTGACTCTAGGGCCGAGCTTTTAGTAATTACTTATTACTTATAATAAGATTACAAATTACTTATAAAATTACATTTTTAGTGTTTCACAACATTTGTGTTGCTTATGCCCATGCTTACCTGGTGTATGTTCTCTTCTGCTTTCAGTAAGACGCTGACAGACAGAGTCCTGAGTCCTTGGCCGTCATGACGGCAGCTGATTCTGTCTCGCTCATTCTGCACAGCTGAGTCAGAGCACAAGAGCCGTGAAAAGAAAACCAAAACAATAAGGCCGATGCAGTCACACAGACATTGCAGATGTCGACCAGGATCATATTCATAACAGCTAAATATTCACCTACACTAAGAAACTGAACTTGCAGTTAAAGTCTAGTGAATAGTGAAAATTAATGCTTTTGATTTATCTTAGCCTCAGAGAAACTTTGCGTATCCACTTTTTTGGCTAAGCTCACTAACGTCAAAATTTTGCTTGTTTAATTAACTGAATAAGTTGAAAATCATCGTACTGGTGCGCACTCAAGCATCAGTGTATTGTTAAATTCTTGTGCTACCATGAACATCAGCTGCTGGGCTTCTTCACAACCCTTACAAATGACCAAGCTTTAGTCTTCAGCTCGATGTAAAATGTAAGATTCTCCTTACATGAATTATCCTGCCTTATTAGTTGAAGTTTTCAATTACATAAAATTATTAGATTACATAAGTATTCAGGGATAAGGTTATAATCTGTTTAGGCCCAAGACATTCATTGCTAAACAAAAGTTGTTTTTAAAAAAATGAATTCTTGGATTAAATTTTATAATGACTTAAATTTTATTACTTTATCTATCTTGTGTTCATTTTACTGGGAAGTCACATTGAGATGCAAAATCAGTTTTATGACAGAAATCTGGCCAAGAGGGCAGCCACACAATGTCAGGTAAAATACATTTTCATATAGTGCTTTTTACAACAGATCACTGTCTAAAAGCATCTTTACTACTGTATAGGCTCACAGCCCCAACTGAGTAAGGTAAGGGTGACAATGGCAGGAAAACATTCCCTAAATGTAACAAGGAAGAAACTTTGGGAAGACCAAGCCTCTTTGGTCAGCCTAGATGATTATATGATTATTTTAATATAAATTACCTAAATAATAAATGTGTGATGATGGTTTAAGTAACACAGAAACTAAATAGGAAACAATAAAATAGAGAACATAAAAATACAACATATGCATCAAATATAACATACATCAATTATTTCAACTCAACAACCTCTCATAAAAATCAATCACATCTCTCTCACTAAGACTTTTCAACTCTGATGTGTCTGATATGAACACTTTCTGCAGTTTTCGGTACATCTGTTAAAATCCAGGGTACATTAAACAACATAACTTCTCACCAAGACGAGTAAACAATAATAATAATAATACATTTTATTACGAAGGTGCCTTTCTGTCACTCAAGGACCCCGTACAGAGAGTACAAAACAAAGAATGCAACATAAAACCTTCAAATTTAAAACTAGTTAAAGGAAAAGCTAAAGAGCTGGATGTTTCTCAAATATTAGTTTGTAGATAAATTTATTCTGTGCTGTTGTTTGTGAATGGTCAATGACAAAAATGCAAATGCAAATACTAGGTGAATCCTGAATCAGGACGAAGTAGAATTAACTATGTAAATGTATTGCTTTATTCAATGAAAGGTAGAAAAGTAGCTTCCAAAAGTGTTTTCTTATTATTTAAAGAAAAGCAGCACTTGTAGGAAAATCAATCTTCAATTTAAGCTTCCTAAACAAAGCATGTCGTCTACCCATGTACCCACATACAAAGGTCACCATTTCAATGGATTTATTATTTTGAGAATTGAGAATGAAAAATTATCATTATAACTGTTAGCGAGTTTTTATAGAAGATTTTTTCTACTGCCTGTACTATGTTTTGAGTATAAATGCCAGTGTAATCAGCGTGCAAAAGTTTGCAAAAATTGCAAAGTGTAAATTTGCAAGAATATCCTTAACTGTCATTTATAAAAAACGATTAATTCCTAAAAGGGAACCCATGTGACACCTTTCAGTTTTCTCAAGAAAATCAGATTTGTGGTTCCCTGCATAGGCCCAACGGCTTTGATGCAGATCCATTGCTCCACTGATCAGGAGCAATTCGTAAGGAAGCACAATGACGTTTTCTGTCCAAGGCATCAGTTAGAACATTTATCAGATCTAATGGTGATCACCCAAATAAAACATATCAGTAATAGGCTCAACAGTCATGTATGCCAAGAGATAACGATCCAGATCTGGACCTGCAGACTTTGTAATCAGTGTCTTTCAAAGCTTTATAAACTTGAGCAACCTAGGTCTAAATTCAAATGACAATAATTATAATTAATATAAATATAATAAATATAATGGCATATAAAATATAATAACAGCTCCATGTTTTCATGTCACTATTGATACAGAAAGAGTTTTAATCCATGGGCTGAGCCTCATTATAACCACACCCTTGCAGTTTAGACCAGGAAGTGACACTGCAACCCGGTCACATGCTAAGAAGTTAGATCCCACTGTTGAGAAGTATGTGTGTCCTAAAATCTGAAAATCAGTTTGTAACAGTGTAAAAAATAGAAAAGCAAATCCAAAAAATAATTTAAAATGCAATATAAACTAATATATAATAAATAAAAACGTCTGTTGTCCATTGTCTGTTTTTTCAAGACAAGTGAAGTTTAGTTGTAAGGAGAGTCCTTGTACGAGCCAGTTATGTTAAATTGAACCATTAAAAGTCAGTAAGAGAGGATGGCCATATTTGGTTTCAAGAGCACCGATTCAAAAGCTTAGTCTAATTTAGTCTACTAATGGAATATAAACAATTAAGGTTGTAAAAATCCTTTAAAAAATCCTATGCACTGATATATCTCTAGTATTATAATGTGATCCAGTGTAATAATTGTTTCCATGCGTTCTTTCTGGGTTTACTCAAACGAGTCGCTTTTCTTTGGAATCCACTGTCTGGTATATTGTTGTTTGGAATTACAGTTAAGATAAGATAAGACATAATAAAATATTTCATTTAAGCTTTTATTTGAAAAATGTGTGTGTGTGTGTGTGTGTGTGTGTGTGTGTGTGTGTTCTCCAAACACACCTCAGTAAATATTTGGCCATACTCAGGCATGTTAATTATTGATATGTGAAAGGGCCATTCCAGGCACTCCATGTCCTGATAAGTTTATCCTCCTTTGCTTATCAGTAGCAACCAAAGACAGATAAGTCTCAAGCATTCACTACTTAGATCAAAAGCTGTAATGACAAGAGTCGAGGCATACACACTTCCCTTTACCCAAACCTAACTTTCTAATCCTTTCTTGGCTCTTCTACGCAACCGACTGCAATGAACGCAAATATTATGCCCTTGAACTTGCCAGGTACCATGCTAAATTCATTCATTACTCATTATTAATTAGCCTTTTATGACTTCCCTTGCAAATTTAGGAACTAACTGTCTGAGACCAGTGAAAATACATATATGGATTTTTGTAGAGAATGATTCATACAGCAGCAGAAAAGCAACCCAATATGCTCCTCAAAGTAGTGCTGACTTTCATGGATTTCCTTTACAATGACCTGACCTAAATCCTAATGATTGTTTACAGGGGCACTTGAAGGTCAAGCCAAGTAAGAAATTATGCAGGTGTAACATGTATACTGGGCACAAAAATTAGGATAATAAAATATCCCTTAATTTTTGTGATCAGTATACCATCAGATTATTCACAAACGATTTAAGTCCCTGCTAAATGGAGGGAAATATAAAAATGATAATAATATCAGATATGTATTTATATACTTTTTCAACAGTTTTTCTGTTTTTCTCAGATTATGCTGAGTAGATTGTTTGCAATGGAAAACAATGTATTAAATTAGAGAACAATACAAAATAGATGCGTCTTCACAATGGTCACAAACTTTTGGCTGTCACTGTATATTTCACAATAACAAAAAGTTGTTTATAGTGTGCATTTCATGACAATATTTTAACTGAGCCTAATATTGCACATTTTGTGCACATATGCCCTTTACACACCCTTATTAAAGTTTAGACTGTCACAGAAATCGAGAACCCTTTCAGAAACTAAAATGCTCTCCATATATGTTTTAGAATAGGTGTGGATTAAAAAAATAATGCAGTCTTATTACATACATTCCACACACTTTGCACATCTAGTTACTTAAAATATAAAGCTATGTATATTGCAACTTATTGTGGTCGACTGATTTTTCTCTCTAGTGCACTGTAAGTTGTAAATATCCACAAAAACTATAGTATAACTGCTCTCTTATACCTTTCCTCAGAGTGTTGCACTAAATTTCGTTGTACGCCAAGTATAACAACAATTCCAGGCTTCTGTCTCCATCTATGATGTTTATTTTTGTATATTTTCTCATCTGGCAACCCTCATCAGGAACAATGCACAGAAAGTGAACAGACATTTGCAATCTGCTGCAATACAAATGCAATTAAATTGTTTTCTCCATGTCAGGCATCCCAACTACTTAACAGCAATATTTTGCTGCTGTTACACCATATGGACAAATTTCAACATTATGTCATTTACTTGATTTGCATAAATCATTACGAGAATTAACATATGACAGATATTGATTTTTGATGATATGGTAAAAAAAATGATAAGGCATGATTTTATTTGTATTTAGAATTGTGGCAGTCTCAGTATCATAAACAAGCTTCTCACCTTCTTTCCTCATGCCAGCCTTAAAGCATTTCCGTAGCCTGCAGTAGCGACATTGATTCCTCTTGTCTTTGTCTACAACACACTGCCTGCTGAACCTTCAGACAAAAACCCACACATACACAGCCATTCAGCAGAACTAATCCAATGAAACACTTTGTATGTCCCACTTGTAGAACATGACCTGCAGCTATGGCTTTGCCTGAACCCCTAAACTATGGCATGATTTTTTTCAACTGTGAAATCAATTTCTCTATCACACTCTCTGTGCCTGGACAATCGACCATTTGTTGTCATCATCCTCAGTATCACTTTCCCTAAGATGGACCCTAAGATCTTAGTCTGGCAGCACAGAATACATATACAATTGTTCTGACTGTGTTTCAACCACTCTGGTTTGTTAAATGTTGTTGGGTTGAAAAATATCATTAAGTTAATGAATTGTATTACATAAGTTGTATAATATGACCAAGCCATCACCTGCATGTGTAGGCATGGTTCTTGCGCACGCTCCTCCTGAAGAAACCCTTGCAACCGTCACAGCTGGAGGCACCATAGTGTTTTCCGGTGGCCTTGTCAGCGCAGATGGAGCACAGGGTACCAGTGGCCTGAGGTAGCCCAGCTGTGGCTGTGAGTAAAAGCTCAGGCCTCAGGGGCCCTGTGATGCAACAAAAGTTGACCAATTGTTATGTCAAGTCATCAAAAATAATGAGTGAGCATCAACAGGTGGTCAGTTAAACTGTAGCATGGAACGCATGCCTTTTTTGATACCCACAGTACAGCTTGCACTTTACTCTGGACATACTGTGTCAACTTATGAGGTTGTATACAATATATTCAAGTATATTTCCCTGCACCTACTGAGAATTTTATTTTTACTCCCAGGGACCATTAAAGGACCGACACAAATATACAACCCAAAATACGTTGTTATGAAGTGATAAATATGTGCATCACTTCCTGTCTTTAGGCGACATACTCTGGGTATATAAGATCAATAACCATATTTAATTTAAAATAGACACAACCCACGTTTAGAAATGTGCTTGCCAGGGATTAGATGTTCTATGTGCTGAGTGTATTTGAGTACAGATTAGGGAGGATATTGAAACTGAAGGATTAAACTGCCAACCCTCACTTTGTTTTGAAAGGACAGACAATAGACACATTTCACTAACTGACAAAGAATGGCCCTGATTTAGCAGAGCAGACAACTAATGACTGCAGAAAATTAAATTATAAAAGAAATGACATACAGCGAGGAGCGAACTACGATTTTTTGACTTAAAAACTGAATTGTTAATTCTGGTGTCTTACACCACGAAAAATGGCCTGTTTTGTTTCCAAATATCCAGTATTTTAAATTTGAAAGCTCTTAAGCACATGGCTTGCATAATCATTGCCTCAAAACAATCTTTACAAGCAAAACATTCTAAACATTATTCACTAATGGGCTAAAAATGAACAAGGGTTGTGACACCAACTGGGGTTTTCAGAACACATACCTTAGAACAATGCACTTTAACCCATATTGAGGTATAGACGCCTGCTCGTAGTGAGGACCATGCATACCTGTTTCCACTGGCAGCATTCTCAGGGTTTCAAACTCAAGCATCATGTAGCTCGGGTCCAGGGTCACTGCATAGTCAGCGGTATCCAGATCCAGTGCACCATCTAAGATCTTCATGGTACCAACACGCACAGGAACAGTGTTCCTCAGCAAAAAGCCTAGATTATGGAAGCTACTAAACTGCAGTATCTCAAACCCACTTTCTCATATACAAGCATTTCCCAACAGTCCTTTAAAATAAGCACACCTTAGTTTGAATGAGTTCATTTGAGTCTCCACTTTTTGGATAGAAAGCAGCCCTCGTGGCTAGAAATCAGTTCCAGAAAGCATGATGTCAAGGACCAAAGGTGTATACTCAAGATTCATACAACTGCTCTGTTCCACAGTTAATGACTGGAGAAGAAGAAAAAGCTGAGATTGTGCTTGCTTTTGGTCTGTTTGCTATCCTCTTATCAGTGTAGAGAGAATCATAAAGGGGAGGGCTCTGACAGGTAAACAGTTCCAATGTATTTAGACACTTGTGATAGACAGATTTACCATTTTAGAATACTACTTAATTTTGAACACACTCACTCTTTTTGCCTTAATTTGTCAGACGTATTTTTCACCATAATTACAGGTCATTGTTTGTCTATTTGCAAAAGTGCAGTTTTTCTCTTGGCCACCAGAGGCAGTGGTAAATGGGTCACACAATGCACTACCATTGGCGGGTTATGTTTTCTTTTTCTGTGAGGCAGCAGAAGCTTTCTGTTAAACTTTGGCCTAGAGTGTCCGAGCTATCAGATGGTATTGATTAAAGGCAAAACGATAACATTGCTCTGCTTGATGACTTTTCTCTTCGTGCAGACTAATTACACAACTGCTGGCACAAATATCAGCACAATCTAAAGCTAAAGGTGTCATAGGGTGTTCAGTTTTAAAGCTTCCTTGCAAAGGGTAAAAATACACTGAACAGACATTGCATTAAAACAAAAGACTGCTTAGAAGCCTTGGGTCCTTGTGTTAATGTGGATCTTACTTTGACACAAACCACATACCTAAATATTGTTCCAGACCAAGTACACCCCCATGTGCAATAGTATTCTCTAATTACAGCAAAGGAACAGCAAATAGTTCAAGGTGTAAAACTAACCTTCAATTTCTCTAAGGGGATGTACTGGACAAAGTCAAATCCATGGATGCCACACCTCTCAACTTATAGGACTTTTGCCGTGTCTTGGTGCCAATACAACAAGACACCTTTTGAGGTCTTAGATCAGAGGCAGGTGGTTATAATGTTATGGTTAATTCATTTAGCTCCTTTCAGTTTTTGCATATGAGGTTATGGGCAGCACAGTGGCTCGGTGGGTAGCAGCGCTGCCTCACAGCAAGAAGGTTGGGGGTTCAGTCTCAGGGTGGAGTGGCCTGGGTCCACTTTTGTGTGTAGTCTGCATGTCCTCCCGGTGTCTTTGTGGGTTTTCTTCGGGTCTCCCGGTGCCCTCCCACAGTCCAAAGACATATGTTAGGTTAATTGTTTACTCTAAATTGGCATTGACTTAAGTGTGTGTATATATAATTAGTCCTGATATAACCTTGTGTAGATTAAACCGTGTGTGTTGCAGAAATGGCCACTGATGCCACTAGTGACGTTAAGTAAAACCAAAGAAACAAACAAACATATATGAGGTTACAATGATGCGACTGTTTACGGTGGCAATTTTGAAATCGTAATATATACATTACCTTCTAATATTTCCATCTCAACATCACAAACCCCAATAATTTTACAAAGCCCATAAAACTTTCAATTCTCAAATAATATCTAAAACAGAATATTTTTGCCTATAAATGACATTATTAAGAATGGCCCATGCAGTATTGCTGTAACCTTATTTTTATATCAAATAGCCATTGATGCTGAATGGGGCAATTAAATAAAGCCCACATTATTAAGAACGTATCAGATTAAATGTGTTGACACATGAGGATAAATAGCTGAGATTCTTTCACCTGTTGTGTGTATGTACTTTAACTTAGCAATAAATATGGCTCTGTATTAGAGGCACTCCCCAATGTCATGAGGATTACCACTGACCAGCATTTTGGTAATGGAAGTTCACCTCTATTATTAATATACTCTCTTTATAAGATCATAAATTCCCAGAGGTCTGTGAAATGACTTGGGTAAAAGAAGGGAAAAGCAGAGAACGCATGCCAACTCTCCGCTTATGCCATAAAAATGCCAGTAGAAAACAATCAAGGCTGCTGTTCCAAGTAAGTGTCAGTGGACTCAAAGTACATTTTATTCTTTACCATCCTCCCTGGAACATTGGTATCTATACTCAGCACTGTACCCACCATGCTACCCAAGCATATATTAAGTACAGGGTGGAATGTTTCAAAGAAAGGTGACCATACGATGTTTATATATTATAAAAAATTGTGTGTCAGACTACACACACGCAGTTTTGGGGGCAATATCCATCATGCTTTGGTGTAATGGCTTGCCTGGCTGAGTGGCACTCCATCCCTGAATGTCACGCTAGGCCGCAGGTCAGACCTCCCCTGGCATACTCCACTTTCAATGACTGATGGCTCATAAAGACCCGTCTATCACAGTTTAGTATGCCCAGTATGCTCGAGTCTCCCATTAAATGATACACGGTTCATTTAATATGTAAAATATCGTTTTGGTAGTACATTTAATAGAAAATGTGTATGCATGTAATGTAATGTATGTATGTATTTTGTATAATAATAACAGTAATAATCTTTCTGTGATCTACACCGTTTTGGGACCATTAAACTTTTTACAGACCCACATGTTTTTCTATAGAACCACTAGAGGGAGACAGAGTACAGAAATTAAATAATCCAGTCCTCTCCCTCAAGCCATCTGCATATCTCTCGTTCAAAATGATTAAAACCACGTGCTCGAGTCAGGATTGAGTGCTAATACTGCAGTTCCTGAAACGTTTGAAACACCTGGCTCAAAGCTGATTGAGTGAGACTATCCGTCCGTAAGGTCATCCTGTCTGTGAGACCAAATTTACTTTTTACAGGTGTTTGGAAGAAAGCTCCAGCTGTGTGTCTTTGGCCTGATTAATGGGCAATGGATAGATGTTTTTTTCAGAACTAGGTCCTTGACAGTTTGGAACGCCATGGTATAAAGTGCAGCTGAAATGGTCTTGGCTACCTTTCAAAAGCTATCCCACTTTAGCTGATAATGCAATTTGGGATATTAAGCAAACATAAATAAATGTCACTGGTGGTTCTTAGCGACTGTGGGCCTTAAACCTGGGGGTGCATTTCCACTTTTTTGGAAAACACATTTTTAATGAATTAAACTGAATGTAGGTCTGGTGCAGCTACATACGAGACCCGTTAGTCTACTGTAATTTGATTCCCAGATCAACGTTCAGTTAAAATCATACTCCAGTTCATTTTATTCATTAGAGAAAATCTTTTTAGGATTACTGGGCTGATTGCTGCTTCTCTGGATGACACTAATGTGGAGCCTACATGAATCAGAGAAGATGGAGGATGGACTCATGGCTCATTTCAGCTCTAGCAAGGCTCACTGTACTTACAGGTAATAAGTTGCTAGAATAGCGTCATTATATTGAAGGGATATGAGGGGTGAAAGTACGGCGTTATCTTCTGTATTGCAGCCATGCTGTACATGTTATGTAGACCTCATCAAATGCATTTTCATGAAAAGCAATATCTGAAATAATGTACTGTATCATTACTCCTGTAGTACTCTAATGGTGTCGGGGTAGGGGGATAGCAGTTGCTTTGCCACATTCAAGGACACAGAACCTGTCGCTTATGCGCCATGCCTTCTTGTATCTAAAGTTTACTGTTTCCTAATAGCGCTAAGTTTCATTAAATGTAGACGTTTTTGTGCTGGCAGTCTTGACCACAAAACATCTTGATTGTAACACCGTCAACTGTCACACACTGTTGTGTTGTGTAATGTTCCAGAACAAAGTCTTTGAAAAGGATCTGCATGTTTACCATTAGCAAAAATCAAGAACAAAACCTCAGTAGGTTTATTCCACAGGAGTAGATGGATTAAAAACAGCATAGACTTAAAAAAAAGGTATGGCAGCAGCATGATTTAGTGGAGCAATGAAGAATGGAAAGGTGGCCATTCATCATGGAAGCAAGCTCACCAGGAGAGGGGGCCTGCCTGTTTCAGACCGGGAGGTGCTCTCAAAATCATCCCCTAAAACCAACTTGGGCCAATTCTGTAGATGAATATGATCTTCCTGTGAGCTCAGAATTACCTGCCATGCTGGACAATCACCAACTTTATAATCTGATGACCATATTTTGATTGACTGTTAGATGTAATAAATGTTTAAATGTACATATGGCTGTAAAGATTAGGGAGTTACGAACATGCATGATGAATCTCAACAATTGTATTTTTTAATAAAAAAAAAAAAGTTAAAACGTTATTACTCACAAACCCAATGCTATTATGAAATGTCCTCATCGGGTCTAATTTAATGCAATAGATGTATAACAATAATTTAGTCA